>CM074610.1:289078-389851 GCA_037305975.1 Chrysolophus pictus
CCATCCCTTCCATTGCCCTATATCTCCCCATAGCTCTGCCCTATAGCCACCCTATAGCTGCCCCATAGCTCTGCCCATAGCTGCCCCATAGCTGCCCTATAGCCGCCCTATAGCGGCCCTATAGCCGCCCCATAGCCGCCCCATAACCCCATAACCCCCCATTCATCCTCCATCCCTCCCCATTGCCTTACATCCCTGCCCCATAGCTGCCCCATAGCCACCCCATAGCGGCCCTATAGCCGCCCCATAGCCGCCCTATATCTGCCCCATAGCCGCCCCATAGCGCCCCACAGCGCCCCATAACCCATAACCCCCCCATAGCCGCCCCATAGCCCCCCATTCATTCTCCATCCCTTCCCATCTCCCTATATTTCCCCATAGCTCTGCCCCATAGCTCTGCCCCATAGCCGCCCTATAGCCGCCCTATAGCCGCCCCATAGCCGCCCCATAGCCGCCCCATAGCGCCCCATAACCCATAACCCCCCCATAGCCCCCCATTCATTCTCCATCCCTTCCCATTGCCCTATAGCCGCCCTATAGGCATCCCATAGCTCTGCCCATAGCTCTGCCCCATAGCCGCCCCATAGCCGCCCCATAGCGCCCCATAGCGCCCCATAGCGCCCCATAGCGCCCCATAACCCCATAGCCCCCCATTCATTCTCCATCCCTTTCCATCTCCCCATAGCGCTGCCCTATAGCCACCCCATAGCTCTGCCCATAGCCGCCCTATAGCGGCCCTATAGCTGCCCCATAGCCGCCCATAGCGCCCCATAATGCCATAACCCCCCATAGCCCCCCATTCATTCTCCATCCCTTTCCATCGCCCCATAGCTGCCCTATAGCCATCCCATAGCTCTGCCCCATAGCTGCCCCATAGCCGCCCCATAGCCGCCCCATAGCCGCCCCATAGCGCCCCATAGCGCCCCATAACGCCCCATAACCCTATAACCCCCCCATAGCCCCCCATTCATCCTCCATCCCTTCCATCGCCCTATAGCCATCCTATAGCTCTGCCCCATAGCTCTGCCCCATAGCTGCCCTATAGCGGCCCTATAGCCGCCCCATAGCCGCCCTATAGCTGCCCCATAGCGCCCCATAGCGCCCCATAGCGCCCCATAACCCCATAACCCCCCCATAGCCCCCCATTCATCCTCCATCCCTTCCCATCGCCTTACATCCCTGCCCCATGGCTGCCCCATAGCTCTGCCCCATAGCCGCCCCATAGCGCCCCATAGCTGCCCTATAGCCGCCCCATAGCCGCCCTATAGCGGCCCCATAGCGCCCCATAGCGCCCCATAGCGCCCCATAATGCCATAGCCCCCCATAGCCCCCCATTCATTCTCCATCCCTTCCCATTTCCCTATATCTCCCCATAGCTCTGCCCTATAGCTGCCCCATAGCTCTGCCCCATAGCTGCCCCATAGCCGCCCCATAGCTGCCCCATAGCTGCCCTATAGCGGCCCCATAGCACCCCATAGCGCCCATAACCCCATAGCCCCCCATTCATTCTCCATCCCTTCCCATTGCCCTATATCTCCCCATAGCTCTGCCCTATAGCCGCCCTATAGCTGCCCCATAGCTCTGCCCCATAGCTGCCCTATAGCTGCCCCATAGCTCTGCCCTATAGCCGCCCCATAGCCGCCCTATAGCCGCCCCATAGCCGCCCTATAACTGCCCCATAGCTGCCCTATAGCGCCCCATAGCGCCCCATAACCCCATAACCCCCCATTCATTCTCCATCCCTTCCCATTGCCTTACATCCCTGCCCCATAGCTGCCCATAGCCGCCCCATAGCCGCCCCATAGCGCCCCATAGCCGCCCATAGCGCCCCATAACCCCATAACCCCCCCATAGCCCCCCATTCATTTTCCATCCCTTCCCATTTCCCTATATCTCCCCATAGCTCTGCCCTATGGCTGCCCCATAGCTCTGCCCCATAGCTCTGCCCCATAGCTGCCCCATAGCCGCCCCATAGCCGCCCCATAGCGCCCCATAGCGCCCCATAGCGCCCCATAATGTCATAGCCCCCCCATAGCCCCCCATTCATTCTCCATCCTTCCCATCGCCCCATAGCCACCCTATAGATCTGCCCTATAGCTGCCCCATAGCTCTGCCCCATAGCTGCCCCATAGCCGCCCCATAGCTGCCCCATAGCGCCCCATAGCGCCCCATAACCCCATAGCCCCCCATTCATTCTCCATCCCTTCCCATTGCCCTATATCTCCCCATAGCGCTGCCCCATAGCCGCCCTATAGCTGCCCCATAGCCGCCCCATAGCGCCCCATAGCCGCCCCATAGCCGCCCCATAGCGCCCCATAGCGCCCCATAACCCCATAACCCCATAACCCCCCCATAGCCCCCCATTCATCCTCCATCCCTCCCCATTGCCTTACATCCCTGCCCCATAGCTGCCCCATAGCTCTGCCCCATAGCCGCCCCATAGCCGCCCCATAGCCGCCCTATAGCTGCCCCATAGCACCCCATAGCCGCCCCACAGCGCCCCATAACCCATAACCCCCCCATAGCCCCCCATTCATTCTCCATCCCTTCCCATTGCATTACATCCCTGCCCCATAGCTGCCCTATAGCCGCCCCATAGCTCTGCCCCATAGCTGCCCCATAGCCGCCCATAGCCGCCCATAGCGGCCCCATAGCGCCCCATAACCCCATAACCCCCCCATAGCCCCCCATTCATTCTCCATCCCTTCCCATCACCCCATAGCCACCCTATAGATCTGCCCTATAGCTGCCCCATAGCTCTGCCCCATAGCTGCCCCATAGCCGCCCCATAGCTGCCCCATAGCCGCCCCATAGCCGCCCCATAGCGGCCCCATAGCGCCCCATAACCCCATAACCCCCCCATAGCCCCCCATTCATTCTCCATCCCTTCCCATCACCCCATAGCCACCCTATAGCCATCCCATAGCTCTGCCCCATAGCTCTGCCCCATAGCCGCCCCATAGCCGCCCTATAGCGGCCCCATAGCGCCCCATAGCACCCCATAGCGCCCATAACCCCCCCATAGCCCCCCATTCATCCTCCATCCCTTCCCGTTGCCTTACATCCCTGCCCCATAGCTGCCCTATAGCTGCCCCATAGATCTGCCCCATAGCTCTGCCCCATAGCCGCCCCATATCTGCCCCATCTCGCCCCATAGCGCCCCATAACCCCATAGCCCCCCATTCATTCTCCATCCCTTCCCATTGCCTTACATCCCTGCCCCATAGCTGCCCCATAGCTCTGCCCCATAGCCGCCCCATAGCCGCCCATAGCCGCCCCATATCTGCCCCATCTCGCCCCATAGCGCCCCATAACCCCATAGCCCCCCATTCATTCTCCATCCCTTCCCATTGCCTTACATCCCTGCCCCATAGCTGCCCCATAGCTCTGCCCCATAGCCGCCCCATAGCCGCCCCATAGCCGCCCCATATCTGCCCCATCTCGCCCCATAGCGCCCCATAACCCCATAACCCCCCATAGCCCCCCATTCATTCTCCATCCCTTCCCATTGCCTTACATCCCTGCCCCATAGCTGCCCCATAGCTGCCCCATAGCTCTGCCCCATAGCCGCCCCATAGCGCCCCATAGCGCCCCATAGCGCCCCATAATGCCATAACCCCCCATAGCCCCCCATTCATTCTCCATCCCTTCCCATCGCCCTATATCTCCCCATAGCGCTGCCCTATAGCCACCCCATAGCTCTGCCCCATAGCTGCCCTATAGCGGCCCTATAGCTGCCCCATAGCCGCCCCATAGCCGCCCCATAGCGCCCCATAGCACCCCATAACCCTATAACCCCCCCATAGCCCCCCCATAGCCCCCCATTCATTCTCTATCCCTTCCCATCTCCCTATATTTCCCCATAGCTCTGCCCTATAGCCGCCCCATAGCCGCCCTATAGCTGCCCCATAGCCGCCCCATAGCGCCCCATAGCGCCCCATAACCCCATAACCCCCCCATAGCCCCCCATTCATTCTCCATCCCTCCCCATCACCCTATATCTCCCCATAGCTCTGCCCTATAGCTGCCCTATAGCTGCCCCATAGCTCTGCCCCATAGCCGCCCTATAGCTGCCCCATAGCGCCCCATAGCGCCCCATAGCGCCCCATAATGCCATAGCCCCCCCATAGCCCCCATTCATTCTCCATCCCTTCCCATCGCCCCATAGCCGCCCTATAGATCTGCCCTATAGCTGCCCCATAGCTCTGCCCCATAGCTGCCCCATAGCTGCCCTATAGCCGCCCTATAGCGGCCCTATAGCCGCCCCATAGCCGCCCCATAACCCCATAACCCCCCATTCATCCTCCATCCCTCCCCATTGCCTTACATCCCTGCCCCATAGCTGCCCCATAGCCGCCCCATATCCACCCCATAACCCCATCTCAGCCCCACAGCCGCCCCATAGCGTCCCCCAATCCCATCTCGGCCCCATAACCCCAAATCCCCCCCCGGTTCCCCCATAACCGCCCCCCCCACCCCCCCCCCCGTTCCCGTTCTCCTGCGTCATCCTTTGCCTCGGCCCCACATCTCCCAGCCCTGCCCCATAGCCACCCCATAACCCCATAACCACCCCATAACCCCATAACCACCCCATAGCCACCCCATAGCCCCATAGCCACCCCATAGCCACCCCATAACCCCATAGCCACCCCATAACCACCCCATAGCCACCCCATAACCCCATAGCCACCCCATAGCCACCCCATAACCACCCCATAACCCCATAGCCACCCCATAGCCACCCCATAGCCCCATAACCACCCCATAGCCACCCCATAGCCACCCCATAACCCCATAGCCACCCCATAGCCACCCCATAGCCCCATAACCACCCCATAGCCACCCCATAGCCACCCCATAACCCCATAGCCACCCCATAGCCACCCCATAGCCACCCCAGAACCCCATAGCCACCCCAGAACCCCATAACCACCCCATAACCCCATAACCACCTCATCACCACCCCATAACCACCCCATAACCCCATAACCACCCCATAGCCACCCCATAGCCACCCCATAACCCCATATCCACCCTATAACCCCATAATCACCCCATAGCCACCCCATAACCCCATAGCCACCCCATAGCCCCATAAACACCCCATAGCCACCCCATAACCCCATAGCCACCCCATAGCCACCCCAGAACCCCATCACCACCCCATCACCACCCCATAACCCCATAACCACCCCATATCCACCCCATACCTGCCCCATAACCCCATAACCCCATATCCACCCCATCACCCCATGCCTGCCCCATAACCACCCCATATCCACCCCATAACCCCGTATCTACCCCATATCCACCCCATAACCACCCTATAACCCCATAACCACTCCATAACCCCATAACCACCCCATAGCCAACCCATAACCATCCCATAACCCCATAACCACCTCATAACCACCCCATACCTGCCCCATAACCCCATATCCACCCTATTACCCCATACTTCCCCCATATCCACCCCATAACCCCCCATTACCCCATATCTGCCCCACAACTTCCCCATGGCCCCATATCCACCCTGTAACCCTATAACCCCCCCATAAACACCCCATAACCACCCCATAACCCCATATCCACCCTATATCTCCCCATACTTGCCCCATAACCCCATATCCACCCCATAACCACCCCATATCCACCCCATTACCTCATACCTGCCCCATAACCCCATAACCTCCCCATAACAACCCCATAACCACCCCATATCCACCCCATAACCCCATATCCACCCCATAACCACCCCATAACCCCATACCTGCCCCATAACCACCCCATATCCACCCCATAGCCCCATAACCACCCCATATGGGGAGATCTATAGGGCCTGTGGGGCTGGAGCTCTTTATAGGGCCGATCTATGGGGCCGGGACTCTTTATAGGGCCAATTTATGGGGCCGGAACCAATCTATGGGGCCGGGGCTCTTTATAGGGCCGATCTATGGGGCTAGAACCAATCTATGGGGCTGGAGCCAATCTATGGGGCTGGGACCCTTTATAGGGCCAATCTATGGGGCTGGAACCAATCTATGGGGCCGAGGCTCTTTATAGGGCCAATCTATGGGGCTGGAACCAATCTATGGGGCTGGGACTCTCTATAGGGCCAATCTATGGGGCCAGGGTCCATCTATGGGGCTGGAGCTCTTTATAGGGCCAATCTATGGGGCCGGAACTAATCTATGGGGCCGAGGCTCTTTATAGGGCCGATCTATGGGGCTGAAGCCAATCTATGGGGCTAGGGCCCTTTATAGGGCCAATCTATGGGGCTGAAGCCAATCTATGGGGCTGGAACCAATCTATGGGGCTGGGGCTCTTTATAGGGCCAATCTATGGGGCCGGAACCAATCTATGGGGCCGAAGCCAATCTATGGGGCCAGGGCTCTTTATAGGGCCAATCTATGGGGCCGGAACCAATCTATGGGGCCGGGACCCTTTATAGGACCAATCTATGGGGCTGGAGCCAATCTATGGGTCTGAGGCTCTTTATAGGGCCGATTTATGGGGCCGGAACCAATCTATGGGGCCAGGGCTCTTTATAGGGCCAATCTATGGGGCTGGAGCCGATCTATGGGGCTGAGGCTCTTTATAGGGCCGATCTATGGGGCCGGAACCAATCTATGGGGCCGAGGCTCTTTATAGGGCCAATCTATGGGGCTGAAGCCAATCTATGGGGCTGGGTCTCTTTATAGGGCCGATCTATGGGGCTGGAGCCAATCTATGGGGCCGGGACCCTTTATAGGGCCATTCTATGGGGCTGGAACCAATCTATGGGGCCGAGGCTCTTTATAGGGCCGATCTATGGGGCTGGAGCCAATCTATGGGGCCGGGACTCTTTATAGGGCCAATCTATGGGGTTGAATCCAATCTATGGGGCTGGGGCCCTTTATAGGGCCAATCTATGGGGCTGAAGCCGATCTATGGGGCTGGAACCGATCTATGGGGCTGGGACCCTTTATAGGGCCAATCTATGGGGCCGAAGCCAATCTATGGGGCCGGGACTCTTTATAGGATCAATCTATGGGGCCGGGGCTCTTTATAGGGCCGATCTATGGGGCTGGAACCAATCTATGGGGCTGAAGCCAATCTATGGGGCTGGAACTCTTTATAGGGCCGATCTATGGGGCTGGGGCTCTCTATGGGGCCAATCTATGGGGCCGGAACCAATCTATGGGGCCGAGGCTCTTTATAGGGCCGATCTATGGGGCTGGGGCTCTCTATAGGGCCAATCTATGGGGCTGGAGCCAATCTATGGGGTTGGAGCTGATCTATGGGGCTGGGACCCTTTATAGGGCCAATCTATGGGGCCGAAGCCAATCTATGGGGCTAGGGCTCTTTATAGGGCCGATCTATGGGGCTGGGGCTCTCTATAGGGCCGATCTATGGGGCTGGAGCCAATCTATGGGGCTGAGGCTCTTTATAGGGCCAATTTATGGGGCCGGAACCAATCTATGGGGCCGGGGCTCTTTATAGGGCCAATCTATGGGGCCGGAACCAATCTATGGGGCCAGGGCTCTCTATAGGGCCTATCTATGGGTCTGGGTCGATCTATGGGGCTGGGGCTCTCTATAGGGCCGATCTATGGGGCTGGAGACAATCTATGGGGCTGGGACCCTTTATAGGACCAATCTATGGGGCTGAAGCCAATCTATGGGGCTGGGGCCCTTTATAGGGCCGATCTATGGGGCTGAAGCCGATCTATGGGGCTGGAACCGATCTATGGGGCTGGGACCCTTTATAGGGCCGATCTATGGGGCTGGGGCTCTCTATGGGGCCAATTTATGGGGCCGGAACCAATCTATGGGGCCGAGGCTCTTTATAGGGCCAATCTATGGGGCTGGGGTTCTCTACAGGGCCAATCTATGGGGCTGGAGCCAATCTATGGGGCTGGGACCCTTTATAGGGCCAGTCTATGGGGCCGAAGCCAATCTATGGGGCTGGGGTTCTCTATAGGGCCGATCTATGGGGCTAGAGCCAATCTATGGGGCTGGAGCTCTTTATAGGGCCAATCTATGGGGCTGAAGCCAATCTATGGGGCTGAGTCTCTTTATAGGGCCGATCTATGGGGCTGAGGCTCTTTATAGGGCCAATTTATGGGGCCGGAACCAATCTATGGGGCCGAGGCTCTTTATAGGGCCAATCTATGGGGCTGAAGCCAATCTATGGGGCCGGGACTCTTTATAGGGCCGATCTATGGGGCTGAGGCTCTTTATAGGGCCGATCTATGGGGCTGAAGCCAAACTATGGGGCCGGGACCCTTTATAGGGCCGATCTATGGGGCCAATCTATGGGGCTGGAGCCAATCTGTGGGGCTGGAACCCTTTATAGGGCCAGTCTATGGGGCCGAAGCCAATCTATGGGGCCGGGACCCTTTATAGGGCCGATCTATGGGGCTGGAACCAATCTATGGGGCTGAAGCCGATCTATGGGGCCGAGGCTCTTTATAGGGCCGATCTATGGGGCTGAAGCCAATCTATGGGGCCGGGACCCTTTATAGGGCCGATCTATGGGGCCGGAACCAATCTATGGGGCGGGGACCCTTTATAGGACCAATCTATGGGGCTGGAGCCAATCTATGGGGCTGGGACCCTTTATAGGGCCAATCTATGGGGCTGGAACCAATCTATGGGGCCGAGGCTCTTTATAGGGCCAATCTTTGGGGCTGGAACCAATCTATGGGGCTGGGACTCTCTATAGGGTCGATCTATGGGGCTGAAGCCAATCTATGGGGCCGGGACTCTTTATAGGATCAATCTATGGGGCCGAGGCTCTTTATAGGGCCGATCTATGGGGCTGGAACCAATCTATGGGGCTGAAGCCAATCTATGGGGCCGAGGCTCTTTATAGGGCCGATCTATGGGGCTGGAACCAATCTATGGGGCTGAAGCCAATCTATGGGGCTGGAACTCTTTATAGGGCCGATCTATGGGGCTGGGGCTCTCTATGGGGCCAATTTATGGGGCCGGAACCAATCTATGGGGCCGGGGCTCTTTATAGGGCCGATCTATGGGGCTGGAACCAATCTATGGGGCCGGGGCTCTTTATAGGGCCAATCTATGGGGCTGGAGCCGATCTATGGGGCTGAGGCTCTTTATAGGGCCAATCTATGGGGCTGGAGCCAATCTATGGGGCTGGGGCCCTTTATAGGGCCAATCTATGGGGCCGGAACCAATCTATGGGGCCGAGGCTCTTTATAGGGCCATTCTATGGGGCTGAAGGCAATCTATGGGGCCGAGGCTCTTTATAGGGCCAATTTATGGGGCCGGAACCAATCTATGGGGCCGGGACCCTTTATAGGGCCGATCTATGGGGCTGGAACCAATCTATGGGGCCGGGACTCTTTATAGGGCCAATCTATGGGGCTGAAGCCAATCTATGGGGCCAGGACCCTTTATAGGGCCATTCTATGGGGCTGGAACCAATCTATGGGGCTGAAGCCAATCTATGGGGCCGAGGCTCTTTATAGGGCCAATCTATGGGGCTGGAACCAATCTATGGGGCTGGAGCTGATCTATGGGGCTGAGGCTCTTTATAGGGCCAATCTATGGGGCTGGGGCTCTTTATAGGGCCAATTTATGGGGCCGGAACCAATCTATGGGGCCGAGGCTCTTTATAGGGCCGATCTATGGGGCTGGGGCTCTCTATGGGGCCAATTTATGGGGCCGGAACCAATCTATGGGGCCGAGGCTCTTTATAGGGCCGATCTATGGGGCTGGGGTTCTCTATAGGGCCAATCTATGGGGCTGAAGCCAATCTATGGGGTTGGAGCCGATCTATGGGGCTGGGACCCTTTATAGGGCCAATCTATGGGGCCGAAGCCAATCTATGGGGCCAGGGCTCTTTATAGGGCCGATCTATGGGGCTGGGGCTCTTTATAGGGCCAATTTATGGGGCCAGAACCAATCTATGGGGCCAGGGCTCTCTATAGGGCCTATCTATGGGACTGGGTCGATCTATGGGGCTGGGGCTCTCTATAGGGCCGATCTATGGGGCTGGAGACAATCTATGGGGCCGGGACTCTTTATAGGGCCAATCTATGGGGCCGGAACCAATCTATGGGGCCGAGGCTCTTTATAGGGCCAATCTATGGGGCTGGAACCAATCTATGGGGCTGAAGCCGATCTATGGGGCTGGGACTCTCTATAGGGCCAATCTATGGGGCCAGGGTCCATCTATGGGGCTGGAGCTCTTTATAGGGCCAATCTATGGGGCTGGAGCCAATCTATGGGGCCGGGGCTCTTTATAGGGCCAATCTATGGGGCTGGAGCCGATCTATGGGGCTGAGGCTCTTTATAGGGCCGATCTATGGGGTTGGAACCAATCTATGGGGCTGGAGCCGATCTATGGGGCTGAAGCCAATCTATGGGGCTGGGTCTCTTTATAGGGCCAATTTATTGGGCCGGAACCAATCTATGGGGCCGAGGCTCTTTATAGGGCCGATCTATGGGGCCGGAACCAATCTATGGGGCCGGGACCCTTTATAGGGCCGATCTATGGGGCGGGCTTTGATGTCCGTGGTCGCAGTGCCCCCCAAGTGCCCCCTTTCCACCCCCCCCCTCCCACCCCCCCCAATTTCCGGCTGTGGGATTTTTGCTGCTATTTGGGGTTTGTCCACCTGCGCGGCCCTACAGCTGTTGTGGGGTTTTTTTTGGGGTGGGGGGGGGGGTTGGAACTTCCGCCCACCCTGTGGGGCCCCGCGCAGCCGCCCCATAAATGGGACGGGGGGGAGGGGGGAGGTGGGGGGCGGGGGTCTGCCCCATAGATCGGCCCTATAGATCGGCCCTATAGGTCGGCCCTATAGATCTGCCCCATAGATGGGGGTTCTGCCCCATAGATCGGCCCTATAGATCAGCCCTATAGATCTGCCCCATAGATCGGCCCCATAGATCGGCCCCATAGATTGGCCCTATAGATTGGCCCTATAGGTCGGCCCTATAGATCTGCCCCATAGATGGGGGTTCTGCCCCATAGATCAGCCCTAGAGATCGGCCCCATAGATCGGCCCTATAGATCGGCCACATAGATCAGCCCTATAGATCTGCCCTATAGATCTGCCCCATAGATCGGTCCCATAGATCGGCCCTATAGATTGGCCCTATAGATTGGCCCTATAGGTTGGCCCTATAGATCTGCCCCATAGATCGGCCCTACAGATTGGCCCTACAGATTGGCCCTATAGATCTGCCCCATAGATGGGGGTTCTGCCCCATAGATCGGCCCTATAGATCAGCCCTAGAGATCTGCCCCATAGATCTGCCCCATAGATCGACCCCATAGATTGGCCCTATAGATTGGCCCCATAGATCTGCCCCACAGATCTGCCCCATAGATTGGCCCCATAGGTTGGCCCCATAGATCGGCCCTATAGATGGCACTGGGGGGGTCTGCCCCATAGATCAGCCCCATAGATTGGCCCTATAGATCTGCCCCATACATGGGGGTTCTGCCCCATAGATCTGCCCCATAGATCGGCCACATAGATCGGCCCTATAGATCTGCCCCATAGATGGGGGTTCTGCCCCATAGATCTGCCCCATAGATCGGCCCTATAGGTCGGCCCTATAGATCTGCCCTAAAGATCGGCCCTATAGATCTGCCCTATAGATCTGCCCCATAGATGGGGGTTCTGCCCCATAGATCAGCCCTACAGATCGGCCCTATAGGTCGGCCCTATAGATCTGCCCTATAGATCTGCCCCATAGATGGGGGTTCTGCGCCATAGATCGGCCCTATAGATCAGCCCTATAGATCTGCCCCATAGATCGGCCCCATAGATCGGCCCCATAGATTGGCCCTACAGATTGGCCCTATAGATCTGCCCTATAGATCTGCCCCATAGATGGGGGTTCTGCCCCATAGATCTGCCCCATAGATCTGCCCCATAGATTGGCCCTATAGATCGGCCCCATAGATCGGCCCTATAGGTCGGCCCTATAGATCTGCCCTAAAGATCGGCCCTATAGATCTGCCCTATAGATCTGCCCCATAGATGGGGGTTCTGCCCCATAGATCGGCCCTATAGATGGCACTGGGGGGTCTGCCCCATAGATCGGCCCTACAGATCGGCCCTATAGATCTGCCCCATAGATGGGGGTTCTGCCCCATAGATCAGCCCTACAGATCGGCCCTATAGGTCGGCCCTATAGATCTGCCCCATAGATCTGCCCCATAGATGGGGGTTCTGCCCCATAGATCGGCCCCATAGATCTGCCCCATAGATTGGCCCTATAGATCGGCCCCATAGATTGGCCCTATAGATGGCACTGGGGGCTCTGCCCTATAGATCGGCCCCATAGATCGGCCCTATAGGTCAGCCCTATAGATCTGCCCTATAGATCTGCCCCATAGATGGGGGTTCTGCCCCATAGATCGGCCCTATAGATCGGCCACATAGATTGGCCCTATAGGTCGGCCCCATAGATTGGCCCTATAGATGGCACTGGGGGGTCTGCCCTATAGATCTGCCCCATAGATCGGCCCCATAGATCTGCCCCATAGATTGGCCCTACAGATTGGCCCTATAGATCTGCCCCATAGATCTGTCCCATAGATGGGGGTTCTGCCCCATAGATCGGCCCTATAGATCAGCCCTATAGATCTGCCCCATAGATCTGCCCCATAGATCAGCTCCATAGATCGGCCCCATAGATCTGCCCCATAGATCGGCCCTACAGATCGGCCCTATAGGTCTGCCCTATAGATCTGCCCCATAGATGGGGGTTCTGCCCTATGGATCGGCCCTATAGATGGCACTGGGGGGTCTGCCCCATAGATCAGCCCCATAGATTGGCCCTATAGATCTGCCCCATACATGGGGGTTCTGCCCCATAGATCTGCCCCATAGATCGGCCACATAGATCGGCCCTATAGATCTGCCCCATAGATGGGGGTTCTGCCCCATAGATCTGCCCCATAGATCGGCCCTATAGGTCGGCCCTATAGATCTGCCCTAAAGATCGGCCCTATAGATCTGCCCTATAGATCTGCCCCATAGATGGGGGTTCTGCCCCATAGATCGGCCCTATAGATGGCAGTGGGAGGGTCTGCCCCATAGATCGGCCCTACAGATCGGCCCTATAGGTCGGCCCTATAGATCTGCCCTATAGATCGGCCCCGTAGATCGGCCCTATAGATCTGCCCCATAGATGGGGGTTCTGCCCCATAGATCGGCCCTATAGATGGCACTGGGGGGGTCTGCCCCATAGATCGGCCCTACAGATCGGCCCTATAGGTCGGCCCTATAGATCTGCCCTAAAGATCGGCCCTATAGATCGGCCCTATAGATCTGCCCCATAGATGGGGGTTTTGCCCCATAGATCTGCCCCATAGATTGGCCCTACAGATTGGCCCTATAGATCTGCCCTATAGATCTGCCCCATAGATGGGGGTTCTGCCCCATAGATCGGCCCTATAGATCAGCCCTATAGATCTGCCCTATAGATCTGCCCCATAGATTGGCCCTATAGATTGGCCTCATAGATCTGCCCCATAGATCTGCCCCATAGATGGGGGTTCTGCCCCATAGATCGGCCCTATAGATCAGCCCTAGAGATCTGCCCCATAGATCTGCCCCATAGATCGACCCCATAGATTGGCCCTATAGATTGGCCCCATAGATCTGCCCCACAGATCTGCCCCATAGATTGGCCCCATAGGTTGGCCCCATAGATCGGCCCTATAGATGGCACTGGGGGGGTCTGCCCCATAGATCAGCCCCATAGATTGGCCCTATAGATCTGCCCCATACATGGGGGTTCTGCCCCATAGATCTGCCCCATAGATCGGCCCTATAGGTCGGCCCTATAGATCTGCCCTAAAGATCGGCCCTATAGATCTGCCCTATAGATCTGCCCCATAGATGGGGGTTCTGCCCCATAGATCGGCCCTATAGATGGCACTGGGGGGTCTGCCCCATAGATCGGCCCTACAGATCGGCCCTATAGATCTGCCCCATAGATGGGGGTTCTGCCCCATAGATCAGCCCTACAGATCGGCCCTATAGGTCGGCCCTATAGATCTGCCCTATAGATCTGCCCCATAGATGGGGGTTCTGCGCCATAGATCGGCCCTATAGATCAGCCCTATAGATCTGCCCCATAGATCGGCCCCATAGATCGGCCCCATAGATTGGCCCTACAGATTGGCCCTATAGATCTGCCCTATAGATCTGCCCCATAGATGGGGGTTCTGCCCCATAGATCTGCCCCATAGATCTGCCCCATAGATTGGCCCTATAGATCGGCCCCATAGATCGGCCCCATAGATCGGCCCTATAGATCGGCCCTACAGATTGGCCCTATAGATCTGCCCTATAGATCTGCCCCATAGATGGGGGTTCTGCCCCACAAATCTGCCCCATAGATCGGCCCCATCGATCGGCCCCATAGATCTGCCCCATAGATGGCAGCCCTACAAGACGCCCCTTTGGCTCCTCCTCCCCGCCGACCCCATAAGCGCCACCGCGACCCCAAACCCGGATTTTTTTTTTTTTTTCCTACAGCGCCGCCAAGCGGCCGGCGGTGCGAATTGCATCGGTTCCAGCCGGACCCCATAACCCCATAACCACCCCACAGCCACCCCATAACCACCCCATAACCGCCCCATAACCACCCCATAACCACCCCATAACCACCCCATAACCCGATAACCACCCCATAACCACCCCATAACCCCATAGCCACCCCATAACCCGATAACCACCCCATAACCACCCCATAGAGCCCCATAACCCCATTGCCACCCCACAACCACCCCATAACCGCCCCATAACCGCCCCATAACCCGATAACCACCCCATAACCACCCCATAACCCCATAGCCACCCCATAACCCGCTAACCACCCCATAACCCCATTCCCACCCCATAGCCACCCCATAACCTCATAGCCACCCCATAACCACCCCATATCCACCCCATAACCACCCCACAACCCCATAACCACCTGGTGAGCTCCATATCCACTCCATATCCACCCCATAACCACCCCATACTCACCCCATAACCCCATAACCACCCCATAACAACCCCATAACCTCATAACCCCATATCCACCCCATATCCCCCCCATAACCACCCCATACTCACCCCATAACCACCCCACAACCCCATAACCACCCCATAACAACCCCATAACCACCCCATAACCCCATAGCCACCCCATAACCCGCTAACCACCCCATAACCCCATTCCCACCCCATAGCCACCCTATACCTGCCCCATAACCACCCCATAACCTCATAGCCACCCCATAACCACCCCATGTCCCCCCCATAACCCCATTCCCACCCCATAACCACCCCACAACCCCATAACCACCTGCTGAGCCCCATATCCACCCCATATCCCCCCCATAACCACCCCATACTCACCCCATAATCACCCCATATCCACCCCATAACCCCATAGCCACCCCATAACCACCCCATAACCCCATATCCCCCCCATAACCACCCCATAACCATCCTATAACCCCATAACCACCCCATATCCATCCCATACCCACCCCATATCCCATCCCATAACCCCATATCCACCAGCTGAGCCCTATATCCACCCCATAACCACCCCATAACCACCCCATAACCACCCCATAACCCCCCATATGCCCCCTATAACCCCATAGCCACCGCATATCCCCCCATAACCACCCCATAACCACCCATAACCACCCCATAACCCCCCATATCCCCCCCATAACCCCATCGCCACCCCATATCCCACCCCATAACCCCATAACCACCCCATATCCACCCCATATCCCCCCATAACCACTCCATAACCCCATAACCACTCTATAACCCCCCCATAACCACCCCATAACCCCATAGCCACCCCATATCCACCCATATCCACCCCATATCCCACCCCATAACCCCATATCCACACTATATGCCCCCTATATCCCCCCAATATCCCCCCCCATAACCCCATAACCCCACAACCCCACAACCCCACAACCCCATAACCTCTTTCTTTCCCCCACAGCTCTATAGGATGCTGCCTCTCCTCCTGCTCCTCCTCGTCAACCCCATATCGGCCGACCCCATATCAACCGGCCCCATATCAGCCGACCCCATAACTGATCCCATATCGACCGATCCCATATCAAGCCATGCGCATTTTTCCTACAGCGCCCCCAAGCGGCCGGCGGTGCGAATTGCATCGGGTTCCAGCCGGCGCCTTTTAACCCCATCGCCACCCCATAACCACCCCATAACCACCCCATAACCACCTCATAACCCCCCATATACACCCCATAACCCCATAGCCACCCCATATCCCACCCCATAACCCCATAACCACCCCATATCCACCCCATATCCCCCCATAACCACCCCATAACCCCATAACCACTCTATAACCCCCCCATAACCACCCCATAGCCACCCCATATCCCCCCCATAACCACCCCATAACCCCATATCCCACTCCATATCCACCCATAGCCACCCCATATCCACCCCATAACCCCATAACCACCCCATATCCACCCCATATCCCCCCATAGCCACCCCATAACCCCGTAACCACCCCATATCCCCCCCCATAACCCCACAACCCCACAACCCCATAACCTCTTTCTTTCCCCCACAGCTCTATAGGATGCTGCCTCTCCTCCTCCTCCTCCTCGTCGACCCCATATCGGCCGACCCCATATCGACCGGCCCCATAACTGATCCCATATCGACCGACCCCATATCAAGCCATGCGCCTTTTTCCTACAGCGCCCCCAAGCGGCCGGCGGTGCGAATTGCATCGGGTTCCAGCCGGCGCCTTTTAACCCCATCGCCACCCCATAACCACCCCATAACCACCCCATATCCACCCCATAACCCCATAACCACCCCGTAACCACCCCATAACCCCCCATATCCCCCCCATAACCCCATAGCCACCCCATATCCCACCCCATAACCCCATAACCACCCCATAACCCCCCATATCCACCCCATAACCCCATTGCCACCCCATATCCGACCCCATAACCCCATAACCACCCCATAGCCACCCCATATCCCCCCCATAACCACCCCATAACCCCATATCCACCCCATGTCCCCCCATATCCACCCCATATCCCACCCCATAACCTCCCCATAGCCACCCCATAACCACCCCATATCCCCCCATATCACCCCATAACCCCACCCCATAACCCCATAACCACCCCATAACCCCACCCCATATCCCCCCCATCTCCCCCATAACCCCATAACCCTACAAATTAACTCTTTCTTTCCCCCACAGCTCTACAAGCTGCTGCCTCTCCTCCTCCTCCTCCTCGTCAACCCCATATCGGCCGACCCCATATCAACCGGCCCCATACCGGCCGACCCCATAACTGATCCCATATCGACCGACCCCATATCGACCGATCCCATATCAAGCCATGCGCATTTTTCCTACAGCGCCCCCAAGCGGCCGGCGGTGCGAATTGCATCGGGTTCCAGCCGGCGCCTTTTAACCCCATAACCACCCCATAACCACCCCATAACCACCCCATAACCCCCCATATGCCCCCCATAACCCCATCGCCACCCCATATCCCACCCCATAACCCCATAACCACCCCATAACCCCACCCTATATCCCCCCATACCCCCCCATAACCCCATAGCCACCCCATATCCCCCCATAACCACCCCATAACCACCCCATATGCCCCCCATAACGACCCCATAACCCCATATCCACCCCATATCCCACCCCATAACCACCCCATAAAGTCCCATACCCACCCCATATCCGCTCCCATAACCCTACAAATTAACTCTTTCTTTCCCCCACAGCTCTACAAGCTGCTGCCTCTCCTCCTCCTCCTCCTCGCCGACCCCATATCGGCCGACCCCATATCGACCGACCCTATACCAGCCGACCCCATAACTGATCCCATATCGACCGACCCCATATCAGCCCATGCGCATTTTTCCTACAGCGCCCCCAAGCGGCCGGCGGTGCGAATTGCATCGGGTTCCAGCCGGCGCCTTTTAACCCCATCGCCACCCCATAACCACCCCATAGCCACCCCATAACCCCCAATATCCACCCCATAACCCCATAACCACCCCATAACCACCCCATATCTCCCCCATAACCCCATATCCACCCCATATCCCCCATATCCCCCCATATCCCACCCATAACCACCCCATATCCTCCCCATATCCACCCATATCCCACCCATAACCACCCCATAACCACCCCATATCCACCCATAGCCACCCCATAACCACCCCATATCCCCCCATATCCACTCCATATCCCACCCCATAACCCCATACCACCCCATATCCACCCCATATCCCCCCCATACCCCCCCATAACCCCGTAACCACCCCATATCCCTCCCCATAACCCCACAACCCCACAACCCCATAACCTCTTTCTTTCCCCCACAGCTCTACAAGCTGCTGCCTCTCCTCCTCCTCCTCCTCGTCGACCCCATATCGGCCGACCCCATATCAACCGGCCCCATAACTGATCCCATATCGACCGACCCCATATCGACCGATCCCATATCAAGCCATGCGCATTTTTCCTACAGCGCCCCCAAGCGGCCGGCGGTGCGAATTGCATCGGGTTCCAGCCGGCGCCTTTTAACCCCATCGCCACCCCATAACCACCCCATAACCACCCCATAACCACCCCATAACCCCATATCCACCCCATATCCCCCCATATCCACTCCATATCCCACCCCATAACCCCATAACCACCCCATATCCACCCCATATCCCCCCATAACCACCCCATAACCCCATAACCACTCTATAACCCCCTCATAACCACCCCATAGCCACCCCATATCCCCCCCATAACCACCCCATAACCCCATAGCCACCCCATATCCACCCATATCCACCCCATATCCACCCCATAACCCCATAACCACCCCATATCCACCCCATATCCCCCCATAGCCACCCCATAACCCCGTAACCACCCCATATCCCCCCCCATAACCCCACAACCCCACAACCCCATAACCTCTTTCTTTCCCCCACAGCTCTATAGGATGCTGCCTCTCCTCCTCCTCCTCCTCGTCGACCCCATATCGACCGACCCCATATCGACCGACCCCATATCAAGCCATGCGCATTTTTCCTACAGCGCCCCCAAGCGGCCGGCGGTGCGAATTACATCGGGTTCCAGCCGGCGCCTTTTAACCCCATCGCCACCCCATAACCACCCCATAACCACCCCATATCCACCCCATAACCCCATCGCCACCCCATATCCCACCCCATAACCCCATAGCCACCCCATATCCCACCCCATAACCCCATAACCACCCCATATCCACCCCATATCCCCCCACACCCCCCCATAACCCCATACCCACCCCATATCCCCCCATCTCCCCCATAACCCCATAACCCTACAAATTAACTCTTTCTTTCCCCCACAGCTCTACAAGCTGCTGCCTCTCCTCCTCCTCCTCCTCTCCAACCCCGTATTGGCCGACCCCATATCGACCGGCCCCATAACTGATCCCATATCGACCGACCCCATATCAAGCCATGCGCCTTTTTCCTACAGCGCCCCCAAGCGGCCGGCGGTGCGAATTACATCGGGTTCCAGCCGGGGCCTTTTAACCCCATCGCCACCCCATAACCACCCCATAACCACCCCATAACCACCTCATAACCCCCCATATACACCCCATAACCCCATAGCCACCCCATATCCCACCCCATAACCCCATAACCACCCCATATCCACCCCATATCCCCCCATAACCACCCCATAACCACTCTATAACCCCCCCATAACCACCCCGTAGCCACCCCATATCCCCCCCATAACGACCCCATAACCCCATATCCCACCCCATATCCACCCATATCCACCCCATATCCACCCCATAACCCCATATCCACCCCATATCCCACCCCATAACCTCCCCATAGCCACCCCATAACCACCCCATATCTCCCCATATCACCCCATAACCCCACCCCATAACCCCATAACCACCCCATAACCCCACCCTATATCCCCCCCCATCTCCCCCATAACCCCATAACCCTACAAATTAACTCTTTCTTTCCCCCACAGCTCTACAAGCTGCTGCCTCTCCTCCTCCTCCTCCTCGTCAACCCCATATCGGCCGACCCCATATCGACCGGCCCCATACCGGCCGACCCCATAACTGATCCCATATCGACCGATCCCATATCAAGCCATGCGGATTTTTCCTACAGCGCCCCCAAGCGGCCGACGGTGCGAATTACATCGGGTTCCATCCGGGGCCTTTTGCTCCCCGCCGGCTCTTCCACGGCCGCCGCCTTTTTAGGGATCCCATACGCCGTCCCCCCTTTAGGATCTCTCCGTTTCCGTCCCCCGATCCCGATCCCAAAACCGTGGCCCGGTATCCGAGATGCCGATTCTCAACCTTTCGCCTGTTACCAAATGATAGACACCACTTTTCCTGGTTTCCAAGGCTCCGAAATGTGGAATCCTAATAGGGAAATGAGCGAGGATTGCCTTTATCTCAACGTCTGGACCCCGAAAAGGCGACCCTATAAAGCTCCCGTGATGGTTTGGATTTATGGGGGCGGTTTTTACAGCGGTTCCGTTTCTCTGGATGTTTACGACGGGCGTTTTTTAGCCGTGGCCGAGGACGCTGTCGTGATATCCATGAATTATCGCGTGGGTTCTTTAGGGTTTTTAGCTTTGCCGGGTCATCGGGACGCACCGGGTAACGTGGGTTTATGGGATCAACGCTTGGCTTTGCAATGGATAAAGGAAAACGTTGAGGTTTTTGGGGGAGATCCCGATCTGGTGACCCTATTCGGCGAAAGCGCCGGTGCTGCTTCTGTAGGGTTTCATCTTTTATCGCCCTATAGCCAAGGTTTGTTTAATAGGGCCGTCCTTCAAAGCGGTTCCCCTAACGGACCCTGGGCGAGCATCGGGGCGGCCGAAGGGAAAAGGAGGGCGATGCTTTTAGGGCGGGTTGTAGGGTGCCCTTATGGGAACGAGACGGAATTATTGGGGTGTTTAAGGGGGAAGGAACCCCGGGAGCTTTTAGAAGGGGAAGGGATGGTGATGCCACCCCAAAGCGTTTTTAGGTTCGCTTTCGTTCCCGTGGTGGACGGGGAGTTTTTGGTCGATAACCCCGAGGTGGTTTTAGGGGGTTATGGGGTCGGTTATGGGGTCAAAGGGGGGAGGGAGGGGGATGGGGTCAAAGGGGGGAGGGAGGGGGATGGTTATGGGGTCAAAGAGGGGAGGGATGGGGATGGGGTGGAAGGTTTTGGGGTTGGGGGTCACGGGGTTGAGCGTCGTGAGGCTGAGGGTTATGGGGTCGGTTATGGGGTCGGTTATGGGGTCAAAGAGGGGAGGGATGGGGATGGGGTGGAAGGTTTTGGGGTTGGGGGTCACGGGGTTGAGCGTCGTGAGGCTGAGGGTTATGGGGTCGGTTATGGGGTCAAAGAGGGGAGGGATGGGGATGGGGTTGGGGGTTATGGGGTCAAAGGGGGGAGGGATGGGGATGGGGTGGAAGGTTTTGGGGTTGGGGGTCACGGGGTTGAGCGTCGTGAGGCTGAGGGTTATGGGGTCGGTTATGGGGTCGGTTATGGGGTCAGTGGGAGGAGGGAGGAGGTTGGGGCTGAGGGTTATGGGGTGAAGGAAGGGGTTGGGGGGGGTTATGGGGCTGAGGGTTATGGGGTCAGTGGGTCGTCTGGTGGCCGTGGGGTGAAGATGGCTTCCAGACCCCAAAGGGACGTGGCGTCACCCGATGATTATGGGATGGAGGAGGGTTATGGGGTCAAGGAGGGTTACGGGGTCAAGGAGGGTTATGGGGTGAAGGGTTCATCGGATTCTTATGGGGTCAAGACGTCCTCCAGGCCCCACAGGGATGAGGCGTCACCCGATGATTATGGGGTCAGGGAGGGCTATGGGGTCAAGGAGGGTTATGGGGTCAGGGAGGGTTATGGGGCCAAGGAGGGTTATGGGGCCAAGGAGGGCTATGGGGCCAAGGAGGGTTATGGGGTCAGGGAGGGTTATGGGGTCAGGGAGGGTTATGGGGCCAAGGAGGGTTATGGGGTCAAGGATGGTTATGGGGTCAGGGAGGGCGATGGGGCCAGGGAGGGTTATGGGGTCAGGGAGGGTTATGGGGCCAAGGATGGTTATGGAGTCAGGGATGGTTATGGAGTCAGGGAGGGTTATGGGGTCAGGGATGGTTATGGGGTCAAGGAGGGCTATGGGGTCAAGGAGGGCTATGGGGTGAGGGGTTCCTCGGATTCTTATGGGGCCAAGCCGTCCTCCAGACCCCACAAAGAGGTGGAGGTTCTCCTTGGGGCCGTGAGAGACGAAGGTTCCTATTTCTTAGTTTACGGGGTCCCAGGTTTCGGGAAAGATAACGAAAGCCTGATCAGTAGAGAAGAATTTTTAGGGGGGGTCCGGATGGGGGTCCCACAAGCCAACGATTTAGCAGCCGAGGCCGTGGTCCTTCATTACACCGATTGGTTGGACGCCGACAACCCTATAAAAAACAGGGAGGCTTTGGATGACATCGTGGGGGATCACAACGTGGTTTGTCCCCTGATGGCCTTCGCCCAGCGTTGGGCTCAGGGGGGGGGCAAAGTTTACGCTTATCTTTTCGATCATCGTTCGTCGACTTTATTATGGCCGTCGTGGATGGGGGTCCCGCACGGTTATGAAATCGAATTCGTTTTCGGACAACCTTTGGACCCACAAAAAAATTATACCGGGGAAGAGGTGGAACTCAGCAGGAGGATCATGCGTTATTGGGGGAACTTCGCACGGACCGGGTAGGGTGGATGTGGGGTATGCGAGGGGGGTGGGGGGTAATGGGGGGTTTGGGGTCAGTGGGGTGAATGGGGGCAATGGGGTCAATGGGGAAGTTGGGGTAAACGGGGCTGTTGGGGTCAATGGGGTCGATGGGGGAAATGGAAGTGTTGGGGTGAATGGGGACATTGGGGTCAATGGGGGCATTGGGGTCAGTGGGGACAATGGGGGCATCGGGGTCAATGGGGGCAATGGGGGCGTTCGGGTCAATGGGGAAGTTGGGGTGAATGGGGGCTTTGGGGTCAATGGGGACAATGGGGTCAATGGGGGCGTTGGGGTCAATGGGGAAGTTGGGGTCAATGAGGGCATTGGGGTCGATGGGGGGATTGGGGTGAATGGGGGCAATGGGGGCATTGGGGTCAATGGGGAAGTTGGGGTCAATGGGGTGAATGGGGGCGTTGGGGTCAATGGGGTCAATGGGGGCATTGGGGGCATTGGGGGCATTGGGGTCAATGGGGTCAATGGGGAAGTTGGGGTGAATGGGGTGAATGGGGTGAATGGGGGCAGTGGAGGTGTTGAGGTCAATGGGGGCATTGGGGGCATTGGGGTCAATGGGGGCAATGGGGACTTTGGGGTCAATGGGGTAAATGGGGGCATTGGGGACAATGGGGGCATTGGGGGCATTGGGGTCAATGGGGTGAATGGGGGCATTGGGGTCAATGGGGTCAATGGGGGTGTTGGGGTCAATGGGGGCTTTGGGGAGAATGGGGGCAGTGGAGGCGTTGGGGTCAATGGGATCAATGGGGAAGTTGGGGTCAATGGGGTGAATGGGGACAATGGGGGCAATGGGGTCAATGGGGGCGATGGGGGCAATGGAGGCATTGGGGTCAATGGGGTCAATGGGGGCAGTGGAGGCGTTGGGGTCAATGGGGTGAATGGAGTCAATGGGGGCAATGGGGGCAATGGGGAAGTTGGGGTCAATGGGGTCGATGGGGGCGTTGGGATCAATGGGGTGAATGGGGGCAATGGGCTGAATGGGGGTGATAGGGTCAATGGGGACAATGGGGAAGTTGGGGTCAATGGGGTCAATGGGGGCAATGGGGTGAATGGGGGTGATAGGGTCAATGGGGTCAATGGGGAAGTTGGGGTCAATGGGGTGAATGGGGGCAATGGGGGCGTTGGGGTGAATGGGGGCGTTGGGGTGAATGGGGGCATTGAGGTCAATGGGGTCAATGGGGGCATTGGGGTCAATGGGGTCAATAGGGTCAATGGGGTCAATGAGGGCATTGGGGTCAATGGGGAAGTTGGGGTGAATCGGGGCGTTGGGGTCAATGGGGTCAATGGGGGTGTTGGGGTCAATGGGGACACTGGAGGCATTGGGGTCAATGGGGTGAATGGGGGCATTGGGGTCAATGGGGTCAATGGGGGCGTTAGGGGCAATGGGGGCAATAGGGTCAATGGGGGCATTGGGGGCATTGGGGTCAATGGGGTGAATGGGGGCATTGGGGTGAATGGGGACAATGGGGGCAATGGGGACATTGGGGGCATTGGGGACATTGGGGTCAATGGGGGCATTGGGGTCAATGGGGTCAATGGGGCCAATGGGGGCATTGGGGGTGTTGGGGTGAATGGGGGCATTGGGGTCAATGGGGTGAATGGGGGCATTGGGGACAATGGGGGCATTGGGGGCATTGGGGTCGATGGGGTCAATGGGGTCAATGGGGTCAATGGGGGCGTTGGGGTCAATGGGGAAGTTGGGGTCAATGAGGGCATTGGGGTCGATGGGGGGATTGGGGTCAATCGGGGCAATGGGGGCACTGGGGTCAATGGGGAAGTTGGGGTCAATGGGGTGAATGGGGGCATTGGGGGCATTGGGGTGAATGGGGTCAGTGGGAAGATTGGGGTCAATGGGGTCAATGGGGGCATTGGGGTCAATGGGGTGAATGGGGGCATTGGGGACAATGGGGGCATTGGGGGCATTGGGGTCATTGGGGTGAATGGGGTCAGTGGGAAGATTGGGGTCAATGGGGTCAATGGGGAGATTGGGGTCAATGGGGTCAATGGGGGCATTGGGGTCAATGGGGGTATTGGGGTCAATGAGGTCAATGTGGGTAATGGGGACAATGGGGTCAAATGGGGTCAATGGGGGCAGTGGGGTCAATAGGGAATGACCCCTCCCTGACCCCTATCTGACCCCTGACCCCACAGTGACCCTAAAGGGGGTGTCAGGAGTCCCGTCTTGCTGCCAATGACCCCATGGCTCCCCATTGACCCCAATACCCCCACTGACCCCTCACCGACCCCCAGCTGACCTCTGACCCCTCCCTGACCCCTATCTGACCCCTGACCCCACAGTGACCCTAAAGGGGGTGTCAGGAGTCCCGTCTTGCTGCCAATGACCCCATGGCTCCCCATTGCCCCCAATACCCCCACTGACCCCTCACCGACCCCCAGCTGACCTCTGACCCCTCCCTGACCCCTATCTGACCCCTGACCCCACAGTGACCCTAAAGGGGGTGTCAGGAGTCCCGTCTTGCTGCCAATGACCCCATGGCTCCCCATGGCTCCCCATTGACCCCAGTTGACCCCAGCCGACCCCCAGCTGACCTCTGACCCCTCCCTGACCCCTACGTGACCTTTGACCCCACAGTGACCCTAACGGGGGGGTCGGGGGTCCCGTCTGGCCTCCCTACACGCCGTCGGGTCAGCGCTACGCCCACCTCAACGCCCGGCCCCTGGCTGTAGGGCAGGGATTGAGAACCCAAATCTGCGCCTTCTGGACCCGATTCCTGCCCAAGCTGCTCAACGCCACCGGTAGGGGGGACTTATGGGGTCTTTATGGGGTTTTTATGGGGTCTTTATAGGGTCAGGGGGTCCTAATAGGGTTGGGAGGTCCTTATGGGGTCAGGGGGGTGTTGGGATGTGGGGTCACAGATCTGCGCTGTCTGGACCCGATTCCTGCCCAAGCTGCTCAACGCCACCGGTAGGGGGGACTTATGGGGTCTTTATGGGGTTTTTATGGGGTCAGAGGGTCCTAATAGGGTTGGGAGGTCCTTATGGGGTCAGGGGGATGTAGGGATGTGGGGTCACAGATCTGCGCCTTCTGGACCTGATTCCTGCCCAAGCTGCTCAATGCCACTGGTATGGGGGCCTTATGGGGTCTTTATGGGGTTTTTATAGGGTCAGGGGGTCCTAATAGGGTCAGGGGGGTCCTTATGGGGTCAGAGGGATGTAGGGATGTGGGGTCACAGATCTGCACCTTCTGGACTCGATTCCTGCCCAAGCTGCTCAACGCCACCGGTAGGGGGGACTTATGGGGTCTTTATGGGGTCTTTATGGGGTTTTTATGGGGTCTTTATAGGGTCAGGGTGTCCTATGGGGTCCTAATAGGGTCAGGAGGTCCTTATGGGGTCATAGGGATGTGGGGTCACAGATCTGCACCTTCTGGACCCGATTCCTGCCCAAGCTGCTCAACGCCACCGGTAGGGGGGACTTATGGGGTCTCTATGGGGTTTTTATGGGGTCTTTATAGGGTCAGGGTGTCCTATGGGGTCCTAATAGGGTCAGGAGGTCCTTATGGGGTCAGGGGGGTCCTTATGGGGTCAGAGGGATGTAGGGATGTGGGGTCACAGATCTGCACCTTCTGGACCCGATTCCTGCCCAAGCTGCTCAACGCCACCGGTAGGGGGGACTTATGGGGTCTTTATGGGGTTTTTATGGGGTCTTTATAGGGTCAGAGGGTCCTAATAGGGTTGGGAGGTCCTTATGGGGTCAGGGAAATGTAGGGATGTGGGGTCACAGATCTGTGCTGTCTGGACCCGATTCCTGCCCAAGCTGCTCAATGCCACCGGTAGGGGGGACTTATGGGGTCTTTATGGGGTCTTTATAGGGTCAGGAGGTCCTTATGGGGTCAGCGGGGTCCTTATGGGGTCAGGGAGATGTAGGGATGTGGGGTCACAGATCTGCGCCTTCTGGACCCGATTCCTGCCCAAGCTGCTCAACGCCACCGGTAGGGGGGACTTATGGGGTCTTTATGGGGTCTTTATGGGGTTTTTATGGGGTCTTTATAGGGTCAGGGGGTCCTAATAGGGTTGGGAGGTCCTTATGGGGGTCAGAGGGATGTAGGGATGTGGGGTCACAGATCTGCGCCTTCTGGACCCGATTCCTGCCCAAGCTGCTCAACGCCACCGGTAGGGGGGACTTATGGGGTCTTTATGGGGTCTTTATGGGGTCCTTATGGGGTCTTTATAGTGTCAGGGTGTCCTATGGGGTCCTAATAGGGTCAGGAGGTCCTTATGGGGTCAGGGGGGTATTGGGATGTGGGGTCACAGATCTGCACCTTCTGGACCCGATTCCGCCCAAGCTGCTCAATGCCACCGGTAGGGGGGCCTTATGGGGTCTTTATGGGATCTTTATGGGGTCTTTATGGGGTCCTAATGGGTCAGGGGGTCCTACGGGGTCCGTATGGGGTTGGGAGGTCCTTATGGGGTCAGGGGGGTCCTTATGGGGTCAGAGGGATGTTGGGATGTGGGGTCACAGATCTGCACCTTCTGGACCCGATTCCTGCCCAAGCTGCTCAACGCCACTGGTAGGGGGGCCTTATGGGGTCTTTATGGGTTTTTATGGGTCCTTATAGGGTCAGGGTGTCCTTATGGGATCAAGGGTCTTCTATAGGGTCCTTGTGGATGCAAGGGGGCTTATAGGGTCCTGATGGGGTCCTTATTGGGGTGGGAGGTCTTTATGGGGTCAGGGGGCTTTTATAGGGTCCTTATGGGTTCAGGGGGGCTTATCAGGTCCTTATGGGATCGGGGGGGCTTATAGGGTCCTTATGGGGTCAGGGAGCTTTTATAGGATCCTTATGGGGTCAGGGGGTCATATAGGGTCCTGATGGGATGAGGGGGGCTTTCATAGGATCCTTATGGGTCAGGGGGCTTTCATAGGGTCCTGATGGGCTCAGGCGGTGCTTATAGGGCCCTTGTGGGTTGGGGGCAATTTATAGGCTCAGAAGGTCCTTATTTAGGGTTTCCCCCCCCCCGGTTTTGGGGTCCCTGGGCTTCAGGTCCTCCGGAAGACGCGGAACGTGAATGGCGGCTGGAATTCCACCGCTGGAGTTCCTACATGGGCCGCTGGAGGACTCAGTTCGAGCACTACAGCCGGCAGCAGCCCTGCGCCACGCTCTGAGACACCCCAACAACAGCTGGAGCTGTCACCGGCACCCGGAGCTGTCGCCTACAATGTCCCCAACACCGTCACCAACACCCGGACCTGTCACCAACACCCGGAGCTGTCACCTGCAATGTCCCCAACACCGTCACCAACACCCAGAGATGTCACCTACAATGTCCCCAACACCGTCACCAACACCCGGACCTGTCACCTACAACACCCAGAGGGTCCCCAACACCCAGAGCTGTCACCTGCAATGTCCCCAACAGCGTCACCAACACCCGGAGCTGTCACCTGCAATGTCCCCAACACCGTCACCAACACCCAGAGATGCCACCTACAATGTCCCCAACACCATCACCAACACCCAGAGCTCTCACCAACACCCGGAGCTGACACCAACAACACCCAGAGGGTCCCCAACACCCGGAGCTGTCACCTGCAATGTCCTCAACACCGTCACCAACACCCGGACCTGTCCCCAACAACACCCAGAGGGTCCCCAACACCCGGAGCTGTCACCTACAATGTCCCCAACACCGTCACCAACACCTGGAGCTGACACCAACAACACCCAGAGGATCTCCAACAACCGGAGCTGTCACCTGCAATGTCCCCAACACCGTCACCGACACCCGGAGCTGTCACCAACACCCGGATCTGTCCCCAGCACCATCACCAACAGCCGGAGTTATCCTCAGTATTGTCACCATCCCCCACATCCGGCGGTGTCCCCAACACCAGGAGGTGTCCCAAACACCCGGAGCCATCTCCCCCACTGTTGTCACCATCACCAACACCCAGAGTGGCCCCAACACCTCGACTTGTCCCCAACATCTGGAGATGTCACCAACACCTGGAGGTGTCACCCACTCCCGGACCTGTCCCCAACACCCGGACCCGTCCCCAACATTGTCCCCAACACCCGGAGCCATCCCCAGTGTTGTCACCATCCCCAACACCTGAACCTGTCCCCTACACCCAGACCTGTCCCCAACAGTCAGACCTGTCCCCAACACCATCACCAACACCCGGACCCATTCCCAACACCTGGAGCTGTCACCAACACCCGGACCTGTCCCCAACAGTCGGACGTGTCCCCAACAGTCGGATGTTTCCCCAACAGTTGGACCTGTCCGCAACAGTCAGATTTGTCCCCAACAGTCAGACCCGTCCCCAACAGTCGGACCTGTCCCCAACACCCGGACCTGTCCCCAACACCATCACCAACAGCCAGACCTGTCCCCAACAGTCGGACCTGTCCCCAACAGTCGGATGTTTCCCCAACAGTCAGACCTGTCCCCAACACCATCACCAACACCCGGACCCATCCCCAACACCTGGAGCTGTCACCACCACCCGGACCTGTCACCAACACCTGGACCTGTCCCCAACACCTGGACGTGTCCCCAACAGCCGGACCTGTCCCCAATAGTCGGACGTGTCCCCAACAGTCGGACCTGTCCCCAACAGTCAGACCTGTCCCCAACACCCAGACCCATCCCCAACACCCGGACCTGTCCCCAACAGTCGGACGTGTCCCCAACAGTCAGACCCGTCCCCAATACCCGGACCTGTCCCCAACATTGTCCCCAACACCCACAGCCATCCCCAGTGTTGTCACCACCCCCAACAGTCGGACCTGTCCCCAACAGTTGGAACTGTCCACAATCACCCCATAACCACCCCACAGCGCCCCATAACCACCCCATATCCACCCTATAACACCCCATAACCACCCATAACCACCCCATATCCGCCCCATATCCACCCCATAACCACCACAGTGCCCATAACCACCCCATAACCACCCCATATCCACCCCATAACCACCCCATAACCACCCCATATCCACCCCATAACCACACAGCACCCCATATCCACCCCATAACCACCCCACAGCGCCCCATAACCACCCCATATCCACCCCAGAACCACCCCATAACCACCCCATAACCACCCCATAACCACACAGCACCCCATATCCACACCATAACCACCACAGTGCCCCATAACCACCCCATATCTGCCCCATAACCGCCCCCCAACCACCACAGTGCCCCATAACCACCCCACAACCATCCCATAACACCCCATAGCATCTCACAGCGCCCCATAACCACCCCATATCCACCCATAGCACCCACAACCACCCCATATCCACCCCATAACCACCACTGTGCCCCATAACCACCCCATATCCACCCTATAACACCCCATAACCACCCCATAACCACCCCATAACCACCCCATAACCACACAGCACCCATATCCACACCATAACCACCACAGTGCCCATAACCACCCCATATCCACCCCATAACCACACAGCACCCCATATCCACACCATAACCACCACAGCGCCCCATAACCAGCCCATATCCGCCCCATAACCGCCCCCCAACCACCACAGTGCCCCATAACCACCCCACAATCATCCCATAACACCCCATAGCATCCCACAGCGCCCCATAACCACCCCATATCCACCCCATAGCACCCCACAACCACCCCATATCCACCCCATAACCACCACTGTGCCCATAACCACCCCCATATTCACCCCATAGCACCCCAGTGCCCCATAGCCACCCCACAGTGCCCCATAACCACCCTATATAAACCCCATAGCGCCCCACAGTGCCCCATAACACCCCCTAGCACCCCACAGCACCCCACAGCGCCCCATAACCACCCATAACCACCCCATAACACTCCCTAGCACCCCCCAGTGCCCCATAACCACCCCATAACACCCCATAACCACCCCACAGTGCCCCACAGTGCCCCATAAGCACCCCATAGCACCCCAAAACCACCCATAGCGCCCCATAACCGCCCCACAGCGCCCATAACCACCCCACAGTGCCCTATAAGCACCCCATAACCCCATAACCACCCCACAGCACCCCAAGGTGCCCCATAGCACCCTACAGTGCCCCATAACCACCCCACAGCACCCCATAACCACCCCATAACACCCCATAAGCACCCCATAACCACCCCACAGTGCCCATAAGCACCCCATAGCGCCCCACAGTGCCCATAGCACCCTACACCTAGCACCCCATAACCACCCCATAACACCCATAGCACCCCACCGCGCCCCATAGTGCCCCACAATGCCCCATAAGCACCCCACAGTGCCCCCATAACCACCCCACAGCGCCCCACGGCGCCCCATAAGCACCCCACAGCGCCCCATAACCACCCCACAGCACCCCACAGTGCCCCATAACCACCCCACAGTGCCCCACAGCGCCCACAGCGCCCCATAACCACCCCACAGCACCCCAAGGTGCCCCATAGCACCCTACAGGGCCCCATAACACCCCATAACCCCATAACCACCCCACAGGACCCCACGGTGCCCCATAGCACCCTATAGTGCCCCATAAGCACCCCACAGCGCCCCATAACCACTCCACAGTGCCCCATAACCACCCCACAGCACCCCACAGCGCCCCATAACACCCATAACCACCACAGTGCCCCATAACCACCCACAATCACCCCATAACCACCCCACAGTCTCCCACAGCACCCCATAGCACCCCATAACCACCCCACAGCGCCCCCAAGTGCCCCATAACCACCCCACAGTGCCCCATAGCACCCCATAAGCACCCCATAACCACCCCATAACCACCCCACAGCGCCCCATAAGCGCCCCACAGCGCCCCACAGCACCCCACAGTGCCCCATAAGCGCCCCACAGCACCCCATAACCACCCCATAACACCCCATAACCACCCCACAGCGCCAAATAGCGCCCCACAGCACCCCATAACCACCCCATAACCACCCCATAAGCACCCCACAGCGCCCCATAACCACCCCACAGCGCCCCACAGCGCCCCATAACCACCCCACAGTGCCCCACAGCGCCCCATAAGCACCCCACAGCGCCCCATAACACCCCATAACCACCCCACAGCGCCCCACAGCGCCCCATAAGCACCCCACAGCGCCCCACAGCACCCTGTAAGCGCCCCACAGCGCCCCACAGCGCCCTGTAAGCGCCCCACAGCGCCCCATAAGCACCCCATAGCGCCCCACAGTGCCCCATAACCACCCCATAGCGCCCCACAGCGCCCCATAAGCACCCCACAGCGCCCCATAACCACCCCACAGCGCCCCACAGCGCCCCATAGCACCCCAAAAACCCGGAGCCGTGGCTGTTGTGTCACCCCAATAAAGACTGAACTCAGCGCTGCGTGTCCCTGGGGGGGGGGGGGTCCTCATAAAGGGGGGGGGGGTCTTCATAAAGGGGGGGGTCTTCATAAAGGGGGGGGGGTCCTCATAAGGGTGGAGGGTTTCCATAAGGGGGGGGAATCCTCATATAGGAGGAGGGGGTCTCCATAAAGGGGAGGGTCTTCATAAAGGGGGGGGGGGTCCTCATAAGGGGAGAGTCTCTATAAGGGGGGGGGTGTCTTCATAAAGGGGGGGGGGGGGTCTCCATAAAACGGGGGGACTCAATAAAGGGGGGGGTCTCAGAAAGGGGGGGGGTCCTCATCAGGGGGGGGTCCTCGTTAAGGGGGGGGGTCTTCATAAAGGGGGGGGTCTCCATAAACGGGGGGACTCAATAAAGGGGGGGGGTCTCAGAAAGGGGGGGTCCTCATCGGGGGGGGGGTCCTCGTTAAGGGGGGGGGTCTTCATAAAGGGGGGGGTCTCCATAAAACGGGGGACTCAATAAAGGGGGGGGGTCTCAGAAAGGGGGGTCCTCATAAGGGGGGGTCCTCATAAGGGGGGAGGTCTCCATAAATGGGGGGTCCTCATAAATTGTGGGGAGTCCTAATAAAGGGGGGAGGTCTCCTTAAATGGGGGGGGGTCCTCATTAAGGGGGGGGTCTCCATAAAGGGGGGGGGCTCCTCATAAAGGGGGGGGTCTCCATAAATGGGGGGGGGTCTTCATTAAGGGGGGGTCCTCATAAACGGGGGGGGGTCTCCATAAATGGGGGGTCCTCATAAATTGGGGGGGGTCCTAATAAAGGGGGGGGGGGTCTCCATAAAGGGGGGTCTTCATAAACGGGGGGGATTCCGTAAATGGGGGGGGGGTCTTCATAAAGGGGGGGTCTCCATAAATGGGGGGGGGGTCTTCGTTGGGGGGGGGGGGAAGAAAACACCACAAAACGTCGGGAGGAGGGTGGGGGGGGTCCCAGCCTTTTATTGGGGTGCAAATATCGGGGGGGGATTTGGGGGGTCCCGGGGGGGGCGGCGTCCGTCGGTCGTTTGGGGTCCTTTTGTGGGGGGGGGGGTTGGGGGGGGGGGCCGCCGGAGGGCTCCATTCACACTGTGGGGGGGGGGGGGGAAGGGGGGGGGGAAGATCAAGTGAGAAAATACAGCGCCCCATAGAAACACACAGGGACCCACAGGGACCCACAGGGACCCATAGGCACCCATAGGGACCCATAGAGACCCATAGAAACACATAGGGACCCACAGGGACCCCATAGGGACCCATAGGGACCCACAGGGACCCATAGGCACCCATAGGGACCCTCTGGAACCCATAGAGACCCATGGAGACCCATAAGACCCATAGGGACCCCATAGAGACCCATAAAGACCCATAGGGACCCATAGGGACCCGCAGGGACCCATAGAAACACATAGGGACCCATAGGGACCCATGGAGACCCATAGGACCCATGGAGACCCATGGAGACCCATGGAGACCCATAGGGACCCATAAGGACCCATAGGGACCCATAGGGACCCATAGGAACCCCATAGGAACCCATAGGGACCCACAGGGACCCACAGGGACCCATTGGGACCCATAGAGACACATAGGGACCCCATAGGGACCCATAGAGACCCATAAGGACTCATAGGGACACATAGGGACCCGTAGGGACCCGTAGAGACCCATAGGCACCCATAGGGGCCCATAGGGACCCATGGAGACCCATAAGGACCCATAGGGACCCATAGGGACCCTCAGGGACCCCATAGGGACCCATAAGGACCCATAGGGACCCATGGAGACCCATAGAGACTTATAGGGACCCATAGAAACACATAGGGACCCATAGGGACCCACGGCTGCCCCATAGAGACCCATAGAGACCCCATAGAGACCCCATAGAGACCCCATAGGGACCCATAGGACCCATAGGGACCCATAGGGACCCTCAGGGACCCATAGGAACCCACAGATTCCCACAGGGACCCCATAGGGACAATTAGGGACCCACAGGGACCCACAGTGACCCATAGGGACCCATAAGGACCATAGGGACCCATAGGGACCCATACGGATCCACAGTGACCCATAGAGACCCATAGAGACCCATAGGGACCCTCTGGGACCCATAGGGACCCATAGGGACCCATAGGGACCCCATAACTGCCCCACAGCGCCCCATAACCCCATCACCACCCCGTATCCCAACCCATAATCACCCCCATAACCCCATAGCCCCCCATAACCCCCCCAAAACCCCATAACCTCCCCATAACCCCATATCCCACCCCATAACCCCCCATAGCCCCCCCAGCCCCCCCATAACCGCATATCCCCCCCATAACCCCCCAAAACCCCATAATCCCCCCATAACCCCTCCAAAACCCCATATCCCACCCCATAACCCCCCCAAAACCCCCCAAATCCCACCCCATATACCCCTCCACAACCCCATAACCCCCCCAGCCCCCCCCGTAACCCCATATCCCACCCCATAACCCCATATCCCACCCCCAAACCCCATACCCCCCCCAAAACCCCATAACCCCCCCCCAATCCCATACCCACCCCATAACCCCCCCATGACCCCATAACCCCCCAGTCCCCCCCACAACCCCATAACCCCCCAAAACCTCATGACCCCCCCATGACCCCATAACCCCCCCAGCCCCCCCCCCCAAAACCCCATAACCCCCCTCAAACCCATATCCACCCCATAACCCCCCCAGCCCCCCCCCCACAACCCCATAACCCCCCCAAAACCCCATAACCCTCCATGACCCCATAACCCCCCCCCCAATCCCATACCCACCCCATAACCCCCCAAAGCCCATAACCCCCCCAGCCTCCCCCCATAACCCCATATCCACCCCATAACCCCCCCATAACCCCATATCCCCCCCCAAACCCCATACCCCCCCCAAAACCCCATAACCCCCCCCAATCCCATACCCACCCCATAATCCCCCCAAAACCACATAACCCCCCCAGCCCCCCCCCCATAACCCCATATCCCACCCCATAACCCCATATCCACCCTATAACCCCCCCTCAGCCCCCCCCATAACCCCCCCAAAACCCCATAACCCCCCATAACCCCATATCCCACCCCATAACCCCCCCATAACCCCATATCCCACCCCATAACCCCCCCAAAACCCCATAACCCCCCCACAACCCCATAACCCCCCCATAACCCCCCATGACCCCATAACCCCCCCATAACCCCCCCATAACCCCATAACCCCCCCATGACCAACCCCCCCATGACCCCATAACCCCCCAAAACCCCATAACCCCCCCCCCAATCCCATACCCACCCCATAACCCCCCCATAGCCCCCCCAAAACCCCATAACCCCCCCATGACCCCATAACCCCCCCATAACCCCCCCATGACCCATAACCCCCCCAGCCCCCCCAAAACCCCATATCCACCCCATAACCCCCCCAAAACCCATAACCCCCCCACGACCCCATAACCCCCCCATAACCCCCCCATGACCCCATAAACCCCCCCATGACCCCCCCATGACCCCATAACCCCCCATAACCCCCCCATGACCCCATAACCCCCCCGCCCCCCCCATAACCTCACCCATTTCCTGGGGGCTCCTTTTGGGGTTTTGGGGGTTTTCCCCCAATCCTTCCACATCCACCACGTCCCCCCGGGGGGGTCGGCGTCAGCGGGGGGGGGCTCTAAAAAAAAAAAATGGGGGGGTCAGAAATTGGGGGGGGGGTCAGAAATTTGGGGGGGGGGTCCCAAATAATGGGGGGGGTCCCAAAAAAGTGAGGGGTTCCCATATTGGGGAGGGGCCCCAAAATGGGGGGGGGTCCTAAAATAAGGGGGGGGTCCCAAAATATTGGGGGGGGTCCCAAAAAATGGGGGGGTCCCAAAAAGTGAGGGGGGGGGTGGCACAAATTATGGGGGGGGGCCAAAATTGGGGGGGGGGTCCCAAAATAATGGGGAGGGTCCCAAAATTGGGGGGGGTCCCAAATTATGGGGGGCTCCCAAATTAATGGGGGGGTCCTAAATTGGGGGGGGTCCCAAATAATGGGGGGGGCTCCTAAAATTTGGGGGGGGTCCCAAAATATTGGGGGGGGGGCCTTAATTAATGGGGGGGGGGTCCCAAAAAATGAGGGGTTCCCATATTGGGGAGGGGCCCCAAAATGGGGGGGGTCTCAAATTGGGGGGGGTCCCAAATTAATGGGGGGGGGTCGTAAAATTGGGGGGGGGCCAAAATTGGGGGGGTCCAAAAATAGGGGGGGGAGTCCCAAAATATTATGGGGGGGGGGGCCTTAATTAATGGAGGGGTCCCAAAATGGGGGGGTCCCAAAATATTGGGGGGGGGGCCTTAATTAATGGGGGGGGGGTCCTAAAATTTGGGGGGGGTCCCAAAATATTATGGGGGGGCCTTAATTAATGGGGGGGTCCTAAAATGGGGGGGGGTCCCAAAATATTGGGGGGGGCCCTAATTAATGGGGGGGGGGGTCCTAAAATGGGGGGGGGTCCCAAAATATTATGGGGGGGTCCCAAATTAACGGGGGGGGGTCCTAAAATGGGGGGGGGGCCCAAAATATTATTGGGCGGGGGCCTTAATTAATGGGGGGGTCCTAAAATGGGGGGGTCCCAAAACATTGGGGGGGGCCTCAAAATGAGGGTGGTGTCCCAAATTAAGGGGGGGGAGCCCAAATTATTGGGTGGGGGGGCCGCAAAATGGGGGGGGTCCCAAATTAATGGGGGGGGGGTCTCAAAATGAGGGGGTCCCAAAATGGGGGGGGTCCCAAATAATGGGGGGGGTCCCAAAAAGTGAGGGGTTCCCATATTGGGGAGGGACCCCAAAATGGGGGGGGTCCTAAAATTGGGGGGGGGCCCCAAATTTGGGGGGGGTCCCAAAATATTGGAGGGGGGGCCTTAATTAATGGGGGGGTCCCAAAAAGTGAGGGGTTCCCATATTGGGGAGGGGCCCCAAAATGGGGGGGGTCCTAAAATTGGGGGGGGGCCCCAATTGGGGGGGGTCCCAAATTAATGGGGGGGGTTCCTAAAATTTGGGGGGGGTCCCAAGTAATGGGGGGGGTCCCAAATAATGGGGGGGGGTCCCAAAAAGTGAGGGGTTCCCATAGTGGGGAGGGGCCCCAAAATGGGGGGGGTCCCAAATTATCGGGGGGTCCCAAAATTGAGGGGGGGGATCCGAAATAATGGGGGGGGGTCCAAAAAATGAGGGGGGGGCACAAATTTTGGGGGGGGCCCAAAAGTGGGAGGGGGTCCCAAAATTGGGGGGGGTCCCAAAATATTGGGGGGGGGCCTCAAAATTGGGTGGGGTCCTAAATTATGGGGGGTTCTCAAAATGAGGGGGGGTCCCAAATTATGGGGGGGTGTCTCAAAATATTGGGGGGGGTCCCAAAATTGGGGGGGTCACAAAAAATGGGGGGGGTCCCAAATTATTGGGGGGTAGGGGGGAGTCTCAAAATATTGGGGGGGTCCCAAAAATTGGGGGGGGGGTCACAAAATATAGGGGGGGTCCCAAATTAATGGGGGAGGTCGTAAAATTGGGGGGGGTCCCAAACTTGGGGGGGGTCCACAATTAATGGGGGGGGTCCTAAAATGGGGGGGGGTCCCAAAATATTATGGGGGGGGGCCCTAATTAATGGGGGGGTCACAAAATGGGGGGGTCCCAAAATATTGGGGGGGGCCCTAATTAATGGGGGGGGTCCCAAAATGGGGGGGGTCCCAAAATGGGGGGTCCCAAAATATTGGGGGGGGGCCTTAATTAATGGGGGGGTCCTAAATGAGGGGGGGTCCCAAAATGGGGGGGGTCCCAAAATATTGGGGAGGGGGCCCTAATTAATGGGGGGGGGGGTCCTAAAATGAGGGGGGGTCCCAAAATGGGGGGGGCCCAAAATATTATTGGGGGGGGGGGGCCTTAATTAATGGGGGGGTCCTAAATGGGGGGGGGGCCAAATTAATTGGGGGGGGGCCCTAATTAATGGGGGGGTCCTAAAATGAGGGCGGTCCCAAAATGGGGGGGTCCCAAATTATGGGGGGGGTCCCAAATTAATGGGGGGGGGTCCTAAAATGGGAGGGGGGGGGTCCCAATTTTTTTTTTTGGGGGGGGGGGCGGGGGGGGGAATCTTCTATACCGGAAGTGGATTTGGGTCTCTTCGGGGGGGGTTCCGGTGACGCCCCGCCCCCCCCCGCCCCCCCCCCCCTCCAGGGCGTCGCTGCCCCGTTTGGGTGAATCGGGGGGGGGGGCGGAACCGCGAGCCCCCCCTCTTCGTAGGCCTTCCGGCGGGCGGCGCCGCGGAGCTGAGCGCTGATTGGACGAGAGAGGAAAAAGGGGCGGGGTTAAGAGCGAAGCGGAAGCGAAGGGAGGAGAAGGCAGGGTGGGGATTTTGGGGGTGGGATTCTGGGAATTTGTGTCATTTTATGGGAATTTGGGGGTGAGGATGAGGGATTTAGGAGGGAAATTGGGAAATTTGGGATTATTTTGGGGGTGAATTTGAGGGGGCGGCAAATCGAGGCCCCCCCCGTTCGTAGGCCTTCCGGCGGGAGGCTCCGCGGAGCTGAGCGCTGATTGGACGAGAGAGAAAAAGGGGCGGGGTTAAGGGCGGAAGCGAGGGGAGCAGAGGGCAGGGTGGGGATTTTGGGGTGAAAAATGGGGATTTTGGGGGCGGGATTCTGGGAATTTGTGTCATTTTATGGGAATTTGGGAGTGAGGGTGAGGGATTTAGGATGGAAATTGGGGAAATTTGGGGTTATTTTGGGGGTGGATTTGAGGGGGCGGCAAATCGAGGCCCCCCCCCCCGTTCGTAGGCCTTCCGGCGGGAGGCTCCGCGGAGCTGAGCGCTGATTGACGAGAGAGAAAAAGGGGCGGGCTTAAGGGCGGAAGCGAGGGGAGCAGAGGGCAGGTTGGGGATTTTGGGGTGAAAAATGGGGATTTTGGGGGTGGAATTCTGGGAATTTGTGTCATTTTATGGGAATTTGGGAGTGAGGGTGAGGGATTTAGGATGGAAATTGGGGAAATTTGGGGTTATTTTGGGGGTGAATTTGAGGGGGCGGCAAATCGAGGCCCCCCCCGTTCGTAGGCCTTCCGGCGGGAGGCTCCGCGGAGCTGAGCGCTGATTGGACGAGAGAGAAAGAGGGGGCGGGCTTAAGGGCGGAAGCGGAAGCGAGGGAGGAGGGGCAGGGTGGGGGATTTTGGGGTGAAAAATGGGGATTTTGGGGGCGGGATTCTGGGAATTTGTGTCATTTTATGGGAATTTGAGGGTGAGGGTGAGGGACTTAGGACGGAAATTGGGGAAGTTTGGGGTCGGCGCGGTCATTGGGGTCAATTTTGGGCATTTTAGGGTCAAGTTGGGTCCATTTTGGGGTCAATTTGGGTCCATTTGGGTCCATTTTGGGGTCAACCTGGGTCCATTTTGGGGCAGAATTTGGGGATTTGGGGGCTGAAATTTTTGGGATTTGGGGTCAGAAGGGGTGGGGGTGGGCTTTGGGGTCAGTGGGGTCTTTGGGGTCAATCTGGGGCATTTTAGGGTCCATCTGGGTCCATTTTGGGGTCGATTTTAGGGTCCATTTTGGGGTCCATTTGGGTCCATTTTGGGGTCAATTTGGGTCCATTTTGGGGCAGAATTTGGGGATTTTGGGGCTGGAATTTTTGGGATTTGGGGTCAGAAGGGGGTGAGGGGGGTCAGTGGGGTCTTTGGGGTCAATTTGGGGCATTTGGGGTCCATTTTGGGGTCAATTTGGGGTCCATTTTGGGGTCAAGTTGGATCCCTTTTGGAGTCAGTTTGGGTCCATTTTGGGGTCAATTTGGGTCCATTTTAGGTCCGTTTTGGGGCAGAATTTGGGGATTTTGGGGCTGGAATTTGTGGGATTTGGGGTCAGAAGGGGGTCAGTGGGGTCTTTGGGGTCAATTTGGGGCATTTGGGGTCCATTTTAGGGTGAGTTGGGTCCATTTTAGGGTCAAGTTGGGTCCATTTTAGGGTCAGCTTGGGTCCATTTTGGGGTCAATCTGGGTCCATTTTGGGGCAGAATTCGGGGATTTTGGGGCTGGAATTTTTGGGATTTGGGTCAGAAGAGGGTGAGGGGGGTCAGTGGGGTCTTTGGGGTCAATTTGGAGCATTTGGGGTCCATTTTGGGGTCAGTTTGGGTCCATTTTAGGTCCATTTTAGGGTCAAGTTGGGTCCATTTTGGGGTCAACCTGGATCCATTTTGGGGCAGAATTTGGGGATTTTGGGCTGAAATTTTTGGGGATTTGGGGTCAGAAGGGGGTGGAGGTGGGGGTGGGCTTTGGGGTCGGCAGGACATTTTGGGTCAATCTGGGGCATTTTAGGGTCAACTTGGCTCCATTTTGGGGTCAATTGGGGGTCAATTTGGGTCCATTTTGGGGTGAAGTTGGGCCCATTTTGGGGCAGAATTTGGGGATTTTGGGGCTGGAATTTGTGGGATTTGGGGTCGGAAGGGGGTGGGGGTGGGCTTGGGGTCAGTGGGGTCTTTGGGGTCAATTTGGGGCATTTTGGGTCCATTTTAGGGTGAAGTTAGGTCCATTTTGGGGTCAAGTTGGGTCCATTTTGGGGTCAAGTTGGATCCCTTTTGGGATCAGCTTGGGTCCATTTTGGGGTCAGCTTGGGTCCATTTTAGGTCCATTTTGGGGCAGAATTCGGGGATTTGGGGGCTGGAATTTGTGGGATTTGGGGTCAGAAGGGGGTGGGGGTGGGGTTTGGGGTCGGCAGGGTTGTTGGGGTCAATTTGGGGCATTTTGGGTCCATTTGGGATCCATTTTAGGGTCCATTTTGGGATCAATTTGGGTCCATTTTGGGGTCCATTTGGGTCCATTTTGGGGTCAATCTGGGTCCATTTTGGGGCAGAATTTGGGGATTTTGGGGCTGGAATTTTTGGGATTTGGGGTCAGAAGGGGGTGGGGGTGGGGGTGGGCTTTGGGCTGGTCGGGGCGGTTGGGGTCTTTGGGGTTTTTTCGGGGGCTTTGGGGCCGCCCCCTTACAGCGTGCGCTCCCTGATGATGGCGCTGATGCGCTGCAGGTCGTCCCAAAGCGCCGCACGGCCGCGCGCAGCAGCTCCAGCTCCGCCGGCGTCCACTTGGCCCTGCCCCACAGCGCCCCATTGCTGCCCCACAGCGCCCCATAGCTGCCCCACAGCGCCCCATAGCTGCCCCATAGCTGCCCCATTGCTGCCCCATAGCCCTGCCCCATTGCTCTGCCCCACAGCTGCCTCATAGGAACCCATAGGAACCCATACAGACCCATAGAAACCCATAGAGACCCATAGGAACCCATAGACTGACCTTGCCCCACAGCGCCCCATAGCTGCCCCACAGCGCCCCATAGCTGCCCCATAGCTGCCCCATTGCTGCCCCATAGCCCTGCCCCATTGCTCTGTCCCACAGCTGCCCCATAGCCCTACCCCATAGGAACCCATACAGACCCATAGGAACCCATAGACTGACCTTGCCCCACAGCGCCCCATTGCTGCCCCATTGCTGCCCATTGCTGCCCCATTGCTGCCCCATAGCGCCCCATAGCTGCCCCATAGCCCTGCCCCATAGGAACCCATAGAGACCCATAGGAACCCATACAGACCCATAGAAACCCATAGAGACCCATAGAAACCCATAGAAACCCATAGGAACCCATACAGACCCATAGAGACCCATAGACTGACCTTGCCCCACAGCGCCCCATAGCTGCCCCATAGCTGCCCCATTGCTGCCCATAGCCCTGCCCCATTGCTCTGCCCACAGCTGCCTCATAGGAACCCATAGGAACCCATACAGACCCATAGACTGACCTTGCCCCACAGCGCCCCATTGCTGCCCCATAAATGCCCCATAGCTGCCCCATAGCGCCCCATAGCTGCCCCATTGCTCCCCATAGCCCTACCCCATAGGAACCCATAGGAACCCATACAGACCCATAGAAACCCATAGAAACCCATAGGAACCCATACAGACCCATAGAGACCCATAGACAGACCTAGCCCCACAGCGCCCCATTGCTGCCCCACAGCGCCCCATTGCTGCCCTATAGCGCCCCATAGCTGCCCCATAGCTGCCCCATAGCTGCCCCATAGCCCTGCCCCATTGCTCTGCCCCACAGCTGCCTCATAGGAACCCATAGGAACCCATACAGACCCATAGACTGACCTTGCCCCACAGCGCCCCATTGCTGCCCCATTGCTGCCCCATTGCTGCCCCATAGCGCCCCATAGCTGCCCCATAGCCCTGCCCCACAGCTGCCCCATAGAAACCCATAGAGACCCATAGGAACCCATACAGACCCATAGAAACCCATAGAGACCCATAGGAACCCATACAGACCCATAGGAACCCATAGACTGACCTTGCCCCACAGCGCCCCATAGCTGCCCCACAGCGCCCCCATTGCTGCCCCACAGCGCCCCATTGCTGCCTATAGCGCCCCATAGCTGCCCCATAGCCCTGCCCCATAGGAACCCATAGAGACCCATAGGAACCCATACAGACCCATAGGAACCCATAGACAGACCTAGCCCCACAGCGCCCCATAGCTGCCCCACAGCGCCCCATTGCTGCCCTATAGCGCCCCATAGCTGCCCCATAGCCCTGCCCCATAGGAACCCATAGAGACCCATAGGAACCCATACAGACCCATAGAAACCATAGAGGCCCATAGGAAACCCATACAGACCCATAGGAACCCATAGACTGACCTTGCCCCATAGCTGCCCCATAGCTGCCCCATAGCTGCCCCATAGCTGCCCCATAGCCCTGCCCCATAGCTGCCCCATTGCTCTGCCCCATAGGAACCCATAGAGACCCATAGAGACCCATAGACTGACCTTGCCCCACAGCGCCCTATAGCGCCCCATAGCTGCCCCATAGCGCCCCATAGCTGCCCCATAGCCCTGCCCCATTGCTCTGCCCCACAGCTGCCTCATAGGAACCCATAGGAACCCATACAGACCCATAGACTGACCTTGCCCCACAGCGCCCCATTGCTGCCCCATAAATGCCCCATAGCTGCCCCATAGCGCCCCATAGCTGCCCCATTGCTGCCCCATAGCCTACCCCATAGGAACCCATAGGAACCCATACAGACCCATAGAAACCCATAGAAACCCATAGGAACCCATACAGACCCATAGAGACCCATAGACAGACCTAGCCCCACAGCGCCCCATTGCTGCCCCACAGCGCCCCATTGCTGCCCTATAGCGCCCCATAGCTGCCCCATAGCCCTGCCCCATAGGAACCCATACAGACCCATAGGAACCCATACAGACCCATAGGAACCCATAGACTGACCTTGCCCCACAGCGCCCCATAGCTGCCCCATAAGTGCCCATAGCTGCCCCATTGCTGCCCCACAGCGCCCCATAGCTGCCCCATAGCCCCTGCCCCATTCCTCTGCCCCATAGGAACCCATACAGACCCATAGAAACCCATACAGACCCATAGACTGACCTTGCCCCACAGCGCCCCATTGCTGCCCCATAGCGCCCCATTGCTGCCCCATAGCGCCCCATAGCGCCCATAGCTGACCCATAGCTGCCCCATAGCTGCCCCATGGACCCCATAGGAACCCATACAGACCCATAGAAACCCATAGAGCCCCATAGGAACCCATACAGACCCATAGAAACCCATACAGACCCATAGAAACCCATACAGACCCATAGAGACCCATAGCTGCCCCATAGCTCTGCCCACAGCTGCCCCATAGCGCCCCATAGCTGCCCATAGCTGCCCCATAGCTGCCCCATAGCTGCCCCACAGCTGCCCCATAGCCTGCCCCATAGCTGCCCCATTGCTCTGCCCCACTGCTCTGCCCCATGGAGCCCCATAGGAACCCAACAGACCCATAGGAACCCATAGGAACCCATACAGACCCATAGGAACCCATACAGACCCATAGGAACCCATAGACTGACCTTGCCCCACAGCGCCCCATTGCTGCCCCATAGGTGCCCCATAGCTGCCCCATAGCTGCCCCATTGCTCTGCCCCACAGCTGCCCCATAGCCCTGCCCCATAGGAACCCATAGGAACCCATACAGACCCATAGAAACCCATAGAGACCCACAGACTGATCTTGCCCCATTGCTGCCCCATAGCTCTGCCCCACAGCGCCCCATAGCTGCCCCATAGCTGCCCCATAGCTGCCCCATAGCCCTGCCCCATTGCTCTGCCCCATAGGAACCCATAGGAACCCATACAGACCCACAGAGACCCATAGAGACCCATAGACTGACCTTGCCCCACAGCGCCCCATAGCTGCCCCATTGCTGCCCCATAGCTGCCCCACAGCGCCCCATAGCTGCCCCATAGCTGCCCCATAGCCCTGCCCCATTGCTCTGCCCCACAGCTGCCCCATTGCTCTGCCCCATAGGAACCCATAGGAACCCATACAGACCCATAGAAACCCATAGAGACCCATAGGAACCCATAGAGACCCATAGGAACCCATAGACTGACCTTGCCCCACAGCTGCCCCATTGCTCTGCCCCATAGAGCCCCATAGGAATCCATACAGACCCATAGAGACCCATAGAGACCCATAGCTGCCCCATAAGTGCCCCACAGCTGCCCCATAGGAACCCATACAGACCCATAGAAACCCATAGACTGACCTTGCCCCACAGCGCCCCATTGCTGCCCCACAGCGCCCCATAGCTGCCCCATAGCTGCCCCATTGCTGCCCCATAGCTGCCCCGCAGCGCCCCATAGCTGCCCCACAGCTGCCCCATTGCTCTGCCCCATTGCTCTGCCCCATGGGAACCCATAGAGACCCATAGGAACCCATACAGACCCATAGAGACCCATAGAGACCCATAGCTGCCCCATAGCTGCCCCATAGCTCTGCCCCATAGCTGCCCCACAGCACCCCATTGCTCTGCCCCATAGGAACCCATAGAGACCCATAGAGACCCATAGAGACCCATAGCTGACCCATAGCTGCCCCATAGCTGCCCCATAGCTCTACCCCACAGCTGCCCCATAGCCCTGCCCCATAGGAACCCATAGGAACCCATACAGACCCATAGGAACCCATACAGACCCATAGACTGACCTTGCCCCACAGCGCCCCATAGCTGCCCCATAGCGCCCCATAGCTGCCCCATAGCTGCCCCATAGCGCCCCATAGCTGCCCCATAGCTGCCCCATAGCGCCCCATAGCTGCCCCATAGCTGCCCCATAGCGCCCCATAGCTGCCCCATAGCCCTGCCCCATTGCTCTGCCCCATTGCTCTGCCCCATAGGAACCCATAGAGACCCATAGGAACCCATACAGACCCATAGAGACCCATAGAGACCCATACAGAACCATTGCTGCCCCACAGCGCCCCATAGCTGCCCCATAGCTGCCCCATAGCTGCCCCATTGCTCTGCCCCATAGAGCCCCATACAGACCCATACAGACCCATAGAAACCCATACAGACCCATAGCTGCCCCATAGCTCTGCCCCATAGCTGCCCCATAGCTGCCCCATGAAGCCCCATAGCTGCCCCATAGCTGTGCCCCATAGCTGTGACCCATTGCTGCCCCATAGAGACCCATAGAGACCCATAGAGACCCACAGAAACCCATAGAGACCCATAGCTGCCCCATAGCTGCCCCATAGCTGCCCCATAGCTGTCCTATAACTGCCCCACAGCGCCCCATTGCTGCCCCATAGCTGCCCCATAGAGACCCATACAGACCCATACAGACCCATTGCTGCCCCATAGCTCTGCCCCACAGCGCCCCATTGCTGCCCCATACCTGCCCCATTGCTCTGCCCCATTGCTGCCCCATAGAGCCCCACATCACCCCACAGCTGCCCCATATGACCCCAAAAGGACCCCATATCACCCCACATCACCCCACAGACCCCATATGACCCCATATCACCCCATAGCTGCCCCACATCACCCCCCTTCACCCCATATCACCCCACATCACCCCACAGACCCCAAATCACCCCATATGAACCCATATGAACCCATATGACCCCATAGCTGTCCATAGATCCCATCTGACCCCATAGCTGCCCCATATGACCCCATAGCTGCCCCATCTCACCCCAGAGCCCCCCCATATGGCCCCATAGCCCACATGTGACCCCATAATGACCCCATAGCCCCCCCATCTGACCCCATATCACCCCATAGCTGCCCCATGTGACCCCATATGACCCCATCTGACCCCACAGACCCCACAGACCCCAAATCCCCCCGCTGACCCCATATCACCCCATAGCTGCCCCATCTGACCCCATAGCCCCCATCTGATCCCATATCATCCCATAGCTGCCCCATACGACCCCACAGCCCCCATCTGCCCCATATCACCCCATAATGACTCCATAACCCCCTTCTGACCCCACAGACCCCATAATGACCCCAAATCACCCCATAATGACCCCATATCACCCCATAGCCCCCATCTGACCCCATAACGACCCCATAGCCCCCATCTGACCCCATATCAGCCCCATCTGACCCCATAATGACCCCATAGCCCCTATATAGCCCCATAGCTGCCCCATCTGATCCCACAGACCCCATATGACCCCATATCCCCCCATGGGACCCCATCTGACCCCATATTAGCGCCATATGACCCCATATCATCCCATAGCTGCCCCATCTGATCCCACAGACCCCATATCCCCCATCTGACCCCATAGCCCCCATCTGACCCCATAGCCCCCCCATCTGACCCCATATCAGCCCCCAAGTCACCCCATATGACCCCATAATGACCCCATAATGACCCCACAGACCCCATAATGACCCCACAGACCCCAAATCCCCCCGCTGACCCCATATCACCCCATAGCTGCCCCATCTGACCCCATAGCCCCCATCTGATCCCATATCATCCCATAGCTGCCCCATACGACCCCACAGCCCCCATCTGACCCCATATCAGCCCCCATATGACCCCATAACGACCCCATAATCCCCATCTGACCCCATAACGACCCCACAGACCCCATAATGACCCCATAACCCCATAATGACCCCACAGACCCCGTACCCTGCAGGGCTGTCGGCCATGGGGTGCAGCTGCATGGTCAGCTCCCCAAATCACCCCATATCACCCCATAATGACTCCAAATCACCCCATAATGACCCCATAACGACCCCATAACCCCATAACGACCCCATAGCCCCTATAATGACCCCATCTGACCCCATATCCACCCTTCTGACCCCATATCATGCCATAGCTGCCCCATCTGATCCCACAGACCCCATATCCCCCATCTGACCCCATAGCCCCCATCTGACCCCATAGCCCCCCATCTGACCCCATATCAGCCCCCATATGACCCCAAATCACCCCATAACGACCCCATAACCCCCTTCTGACCCCATAACGACCCCACAGACCCCATAATGACCCCACAGACCCCAAATCCCCCCGCTGACCCCATATCACCCCATAGCTGCCCCATCTGACCCCACAGCCCCCATCTGACCCCATATCACCCCATAATGACCCCAAATCACCCCATAATGACCCCATAATGACCCCATAACCCCCATCTGACCCCATAACGACCCCACAGACCCCATAATGACCCCATAACCCCATAACGACCCCACAGACCCCGTACCCCGCAGGGCTGTCGGCCATGGGGTGCAGCTGCATGGTCAGCTCCCCAAATCACCCCATATCACCCCATAATGACCCCAAATCACCCCATAACGACCCCATAACCCCCTTCTGACCCCATAACGACCCCATAACCCCATAAGGACCCCACAGACCCCGTACCCCGCAGGGCTGTCGGCCATGGGGTGCAGCTGCATGGTCAGCTCCCCAAATCACCCCATATCACCCCATAATGACCCCAAATCACCCCATAATGACCCCATAGCCCCCCATCTGACCCCATAACGACCCCATAGCCCCTATAATGACCCCATCTGACCCCATATCCCCTCTTCTGACCCCATAGCTACCCCATCTGACCCCATATCACCCATCTGACCCCACAGCCCCTATCTGACCCCATATCCCCCCCATCTGACCCCATATCAGCCCCCATCTGACCCCATAACGACCCCATAACCCCCATCTGACCCCATAACGACCCCACAGACCCCATAACGACCCCACAGACCCCGTACCCCGCAGGGCTGTCGGCCATGGGGTGCAGCTGCATGGTCAGCTCCCCAAATCACCCCATATCACCCCATAATGACCCCAAATCACCCCATAATGACCCCATAACCCCCTTCTGACCCCATAACGACCCCACAGACCCCATAAGGACCCCACAGACCCCATAACGACCCCACAGACCCCATAACGACCCCACAGACCCCGTACCCCGCAGGGCTGTCGGCCATGGGGTGCAGCTGCATGGTCAGCTCCCCAAATCACCCCATATCACCCCATAATGACCCCAAATCACCCCATAATGACCCCATAACGACCCCATAACCCCCTTCTGACCCCATAACGACCCCACAGACCCCATAACGACCCCATAACCCCATAATGACCCCACAGACCCCGTACCCCGCAGGGCTGTCGGCCATGGGGTGCAGCTGCATGGTCAGCTCCCCAAGGCGGGAGAAGGCGGCGCCGGCGGCTGAGAAGATCTCCCCGACCTGTGGGAGCAACTGGGATGGACTGGGACGGACTGGGATATACTGGGAGGGACTGGGAGGGACTGGGAGGGACTGGGATATACTGGGAGGGACTGGGAGGGGACTGGGATGGACTGGGAGGGCACTCGGAGGGACTGGGAGGGCACTGGGAGGGACTGGGATATACTGGGATGGACTGGGACGGACTGGGAGGGGACTGGGATATACTGGGAGGGCACTGGGAGGGACTGGGATATACTGGAAGGGCACTGGGATATACTGGGAGGGACTGGGAGGGACTGGGAGGGCACTGGGATATACTGGGAGGGCACTGGGAGGGACTGGGAGGGACTGGGAGGGCACTGGGAGGGCACTGGGAGGGCACTGGGACAGACTGGGAGGGCACTGGGATATACTGGGAGGGCACTGGGAGGGAGTGGGAGGGAGTGGGAGGGAGTGGGATATACTGGGAGGGCACTGGGATATACTGGGAGGGACTGGGAGGGACTGGGAGGGCACTGGGATATACTGGGAGGGCACTGGGAGGGACTGGGAGGGACTGGGAGGGCACTGGGAGGGCACTGGGAGGGGACTGGGACAGACTGGGAGGGCACTGGGATATACTGGGAGGGACTGGGAGAGACTGGGAGGGGACTGGGAGGGGACTGGGAGGGACTGGGAGGGACTGGGAGGGGACTGGGAGGGGACTGGGAGGGGACTGGGAGGGACTGGGATATACTGGGAGGGGACTGGGAGGGCACTGGGAGGGCACTGGGATATACTGGGAGGGACTGGGAGGGCACTGGGAGGGACTGGGGCAGACTGGGATATACTGGGAGGGACTGGGAGGGGACTGGGACATACTGGGAAGGACTGGGAGGGGACTGGGAAGGACTGGGAAGGGACTGGGATATACTGGGAGGGACTGGGAGGGCACTGGGATGGACTGGGATATACTGGGAGGGCACTGGGAGGGACTGGGAGGGGACTGGGAGGGACTGGGAGGGACTGGGATATACTGGGAGGGACTGGGGCAGACTGGGAGGGACTGGGAGGTCACTGGGAGAGACTGGGAGGGACTGGGATATACTGGGAGGGCACTGGGAGGGACTGAGGGGGACTGGGACAGACTGGGATGTACTGGGAGGGCACTGGGATATACTGGGAGGGCACTGGGATATACTGGGAGGGGATTGGGAGGGACTGGGAGGGACTGGGGCAGACTGGGATAGACTGGGAGGGCACTGGGAGGGACTGGGATATACTGGGAGGGCACTGGGAGGGACTGGGATATACTGGAAGGGGATTGGGAGGGACTGGGAGGGACTGGGGCAGACTGGGATATACTGGGAGGGCACTGGGAGGGACTGGGGCAGACTGGGAGGGGACTGGGAGGGACTGGGATATACTGGGAGGGCACTGGGAGGGACTGGGGCAGACTGGGAGGGGACTGGGAGGGACTGGGAGGGCACTGGGATATACTGGGAGGGACTGGGAGGGCACTGGGACAGACTGGGAGGGACTGGGGCAGACTGGGATATACTGGGAGGGCACTGGGAGGGACTGGGACAGACTGGGAGGGCACCGGGACATACTGGGAGGGACTGGGATATACTGGGATATACTGGGAGGGCACTGGGATATACTGGGAGGGACTGGGATATACTGGGAGGGCACTGGGACGGATTGGGGCAGACTGGGAGGGACTGGGAGGGACTGGGGCAGACTGGGAGGGGATTGGGATACACTGGGAGGGCACTGGGATATACTGGGAGGGACTGGGAGAGCACTGGGAGGGACTGGGAGGAGACTGGGAGGGCACTGGGATATACTGGGAGGGACTGGGAGAGCACTGGGAGGGACTGGGAGGAGACTGGGAGGGAACTGGGATATACTGGGATGGACTGGAGGGGACTGGGAGAGACTCAGCTATACTGGGAAAGACTGGGAGGGAACTGGGAGGAACTGGGAGGGCACTGGGAGGGCACTGGGAAGAACACAGCTATACTGGGATGTACTGGGAGGGACTGGGATGGACTGGGAGGGACTGGAAAGGGACTGGGAGGCACCATGTGGGGCTGAGGGGTTCTATGGGGTTTCTATGGGGCTGAGGGGTTCTATGGGGTTTCTATGGGGTTGAGAGTTTCCCTATGGGGTTTCTATGGGGCCGAGGGAATTCTATGGGGTTTCTATGGGGCCGAGGGAGTTCTATGGGGTTTCTATGGGGCAAAGAGAATTCTATGGGGTTTCTATGGGTTTTCTATGGCGCCGAGGGGTTTCTATGGGGTTTCTATGGGGCAAAGAGAATTCTATGGGGTTTCTATGGGGTTTCTATGGCGCCGAGGGGTTTCTATGGGGTTTCTATGGGGCAAAGAGAATTGTATGGGGTTTCTATGGGGCCGAGAGGGTTCTATGGGGTTTCTATGGGGCCGAGAGGGTTCTATGGGGTTTCTATGGGGCTGAGAGGTTTCTATGGGGTTTCTATGGGGCCGAGAGGGTTCTATGGGGTTTCTATGGGGCCGAGAGGGTTCTATGGGGTTTCTATGGTGCTAAGGGAGTTCTATGGGGTTTCTATGGGGCCGAGAGGGTTCTATGGGGTTTCTATGGTGCTAAGGGAGTTCTATGGGGTTTCTATGGGGCCGAGAAGGTTCTATGGGGTTTCTATGGGGCCGAGAAGGTTCTATGGGGTTTCTATGGTGCTAAGGGAGTTCTATGGGGTTTCTATGGGGCCGAGAAGGTTCTATGGGGTTTCTATGGGGCCGAGAAGGTTCTATGGGGTTTCTATTGAGTTTCTATGGGGCTGAGAGTATCCCTATGGGGTTTCTATGGGGCTGAAGGGGTTCTGTGGGATTTCTATGGGGCTGAGGGGTTTCTATGGGGCAGAGAGAATTCTATGGGGTTTCTATGGGGCCGAGGCAGTTCTATGGGGTTTCTATGGAGCCGAGAGGGTTCTATGGGGTTTCTATGGGGCCGAGAGGGTTCTATGGGGTTTCTATGGAGCCGAGAGGGTTCTATGGGGTTTCTATGGGGCTGAGGGAGTTCTGTGGGGTTTCTATGGGGCCGAGGGGTTTCTATGGGGTTTCTATGGGGTTTCTATGGGGCTGAAAGGGTTCTGTGGGGTTTCTATGGGGCTGAAGGGGTTCTATGGGGTTTCTATGGGGCTGAGAGGGTTCTATGGGGTTTCTATAGGGCCGAGGCAGTTCTATGGGGTTTCTATGGAGCCGAGAGGGTTCTATGGGGTTTCTATTGAGTTTCTATGGGGCTGACAGTATCCCTATGGGGTTTCTATGGGGCTGAGAGGTTTCTGTGGGGTTTCAATGGGGCTGAGGGGTTTCTATGGGGTTTCTATGGGGCCGAGGGAATTCTATGGGGGTTTCTATGGGGCTGAGGGTGTTCTATGGGGTTTCTATGGGGCCAAGAGGGTTCTATGGGGTTTCTATTGAGTTTCTATAGGGCTGAGAGTATCCCTATGGGGTTTCTATGGGGCTGAAGGGGTTCTATGGGGTTTCTATGGGGCTGAGGGGTTTCTATGGGGCAGAGAGAATTCTATGGGGTTTCTATGGGGCCGAGGCAGTTCTATGGGGTTTCTATGGAGCCGAGAGGGTTCTATGGGGTTTCTATGGGGCCGAGAGGGTTCTATGGGGTTTCTATGGAGCCGAGAGGGTTCTATGGGGTTTCTATGGGGCTGAGGGAGTTCTGTGGGGTTTCTATGGGGCCGAGGGGTTTCTATGGGGTTTCTATGGGGTTTCTATGGGGCTGAAAGGGTTCTGTGGGGTTTCTATGGGGCTGAAGGGGTTCTATGGGGTTTCTATGGGGCTGAGAGGGTTCTATGGGGTTTCTATAGGGCCGAGGCAGTTCTATGGGGTTTCTATGGAGCCGAGAGGGTTCTATGGGGTTTCTATTGAGTTTCTATGGGGCTGACAGTATCCCTATGGGGTTTCTATGGGGCTGAGAGGTTTCTGTGGGGTTTCAATGGGGCTGAGGGGTTTCTATGGGGTTTCTATGGGGCAGAGGGAATTCTATGGGGGTTTCTATGGGGCTGAGGGTGTTCTATGGGGTTTCTATGGGGCCAAGAGGGTTCTATGGGGTTTCTATTGAGTTTCTATGGGGCTGAGAGTATCCCTATGGGGTTTCTATGGGGCTGAAGAGGTTCTATGGGATTTCTATGGGGCTGAGGGAATTCTATGGGATTGAGAGTTTCCCTATGGGGTTTCTATGGGGCCGAGGAAGTTCTATGGGGTTTCTATGGGGCCAAGAGGGTTCTATGGGGTTTCTATGGGGCCAAGAGGGTTCTATGGGGTTTCTATGGAGCCAAGAGGGTTCTATGGGGTTTCTATGGGGCCGAGGCGTTTCTATGGGGTTTCTATGGCGTTTCTATGGGGCTGAAAGGGTTCTGTGGGGTTTCTATGGGGCCGAAAGGGCTCTATGGGGTTTCTATGGGGCTGAAAGGGTTCTGTGGGGTTTCTATGGGGCTGAAGGGGTTCTATGGGGTTTCTATGGGGCTGAGAGGGTTCTATGGGGTTTCTATAGGGCCGAGGCAGTTCTATGGGGTTTCTATGGAGCCGAGAGGGTTCTATGGGGTTTCTATGGGGCCGAGAGGGTTCTATGGGGTTTCTATAGGGCCGAGGGAGTTCTATGGGGTTTCTATGGGGCCGAGGGAGTTCTATGGGGTTTCTATGGAGCCGAGAGGGTTCTATGGGGTTTCTATGGGGCTGAGGGAGTTCTGTGGGGTTTCTATGGGGCCGAGAGGGTTCTATGGGGTTTCTATGGGGTCGAGGGAGTTCTATGGGGTTTCTATGGGGTCTTCTATGGGGCTGAGAGTTTCCCTATGGGGTTTCTATGGGGCTGAGGGAGTTCTATGGGGTTTCTATGGGGTTTCTATGGGGCTGAAAGGGTTCTATGGGGTTTCTATGGGGCTGAGGGTCCCTATGGGGTTTCTATGGGACTGAGGGAATTCTATGGGGCTGAGAGCTTCCCTATAGGGTTTCTATGGGGCTGAGGGTCCCTATGGGGTCCCTATGGGGCTGAGGGGTCCCTATGGGGTTTTTATGGGGCTGAAGGGGGAGGGGGGGGGGGGCCGCTCATCGTGGTCCCCAGAGCCACCGGAAGTCCCTTCAGCCCCACACCGGAAGTCCCTCCCCTCTCACCTTGGTGGACGCCGATGTCATGGCGGCGGGCCCCGCCGTTGTTCCTCCGCCGCCGCTTCCGCCTTCCGCGCGCCGCCGCCGCCTCTCCGCGTCCGCCTCAATGGTGGCGGCGGCGCGGGGCGCTCAGCCCGTTTCTCCCGGTGGCGGCCGCGCCCACTTCCGGTCTTCTCCTTTCCGTTTCCGGTATCTCTCTTTCTCTCTCACGCTCTTTTCTCTTTGCTGCTTCCGGTCTTTGCCTTACTTCCGGCTTATCGCAAGCTACTTCCGGTGGGAAGAGCGGTCCTACTGCTCTAGCCACGCGACTCTATGGTTTTACTCCTCGAAATCGTAAAAAGAGCCTCAAAAAAACCCCGGATGTCCCAAAAATGGCACCGAAATCGGTTTGTTAATAGAGAATAAAGGTTATTATTGGGATCCGTGGGTTGGAACGTTGTAGGTAAGGGAGAAACAAAACCAGTCGGTCCTCCAAGCATCACCTCCGGGTCCTCCAACCACCACCAGCAGGATCAGAGTTGGGATATGGGGGGGAAATGGGGGGTTTTGGGGGGTCTCGATGGTGACAGACCCACAGAACTGCATACAGGAGTAGAACACAACATCATTTATTACACTGCGTGGGTTGGAACGTTGTAGGTAAGGGAGAAACGAAACCAGTTGGTCCTCCAAGCATCACCTCCGGGTCCTCCAACCACCACCAACTGGATCAGGAGTGGGATATGGGAGGGAAATGGGGTTTTTTGGGGGGTCTCGATGGTGACAGACACCCAGAACTGCATACAGGAGTAGAACACAACATCATTTATTACACTGCGTGGGTTGGAACGTTGTAGGTAAGAGAGAAACGAAACCAGCTGGTCCTCCAAGCATCACCTCCGGGTCCTCCAACCACCACTAACAGGACCAGACCCAGGATATGGGGGGGAAATGGGGTTTTTTGGGGGGTCTCGATGGTGACAGACCCACAGAACAGCATACAGGAGTAGAACACAACATCATTTATTACACTGCGTGGGTTGGAACGTTGTAGGTAAGGGTGAAACGAAACCAGCTGGTCCTCCAAGCATCACCTCCGGGTCCTCCAACCACCACCAGCAGGATCAGAGTTGGGATATGGGGGGGAAATGGGGGGTTTTGGGGGGTCTCCATGGTGACAGACCCACAGAACTGCATACAGGAGTAGAACACAACATCATTTATTACACTGCGTGGGTTGCAACATTGTAGGTAAGGGTGAAACCAAACCAAGTGGTCCTCCAAGCATCAACTCTGGGTCCTCCAACCACCACTAACAGGATCAGACCCACGATATGGGGGGGAAATGGGGGGTTTTGGGGGGTCTCGATGGTGACAGACCCACAGAACTGCATACAGGAGTAGAACACAACATCATTTATTACACTGCGTGGGTTGGAACGTTGTAGGTAAGGGAGAAACGAAACCAGTCGGTCCTCCAAGCATCACCTCCGGGTCCTCCAACCACCACCAACGGGATCAGAAGTGGGATATGGGGGGGAAATGGGGGATTTTGGGGGGTCTCCATGGTGACAGACCCTCAGAACAGCATACAGTTGTAGAACACAACATCATTTATTGTACTGTGTGGGTTGGAACGTTGTAGGTAAGGGAGAAACGAAACCAGCTGGTCCTCCAAGCATCACCTCCGGGTCCTCCAACCACCACCAACGGGATCAGGAGTGGGATATGGGAGGGAAATGGGGTTTTTTGGGGGGTCTCCATGGTGACAGACCCACAGAACTGCATACAGAAGTAGAACACAACATCATTTATTACACTGCGTGCGTTGGAACGTTGTAGGTAAGGGTGAAACGAAACCAGTCGGTCCTCCAAGCATCACCTCCGGGTCCTCCAACCACCACCAACGGGATCAGACCCAGGATATGGGGAGGAAATGGGGGGTTTTGGGGGGTCTCCATGGTGACAGACCCACAGAACTGCATACAGGAGTAGAACACAACATCATTTATTGTACTGTGTGGGTTGGAACGTTGTAGGTAAGGGTGAAACCAAACCAAGTGGTCCTCCAAGCATCACCTCCGGGTCCTCCAACCACCACCAACGGGATCAGAAGTGGGATATGGGGGGGAAATGGGGGTTTGGGGAGGAAACGGGGGTCTTTTTGGGGTCGGTTGCCATGACGACTAGCGGACGAGGTACTCCTTCCTCTTATTGAGTCGTGCCTGACACAAAGCAAAGCCTCCCAACAACAGGTAGAGCCCAGCAGCCACGAAACAATTGGTTCCCACGCGTTCGTACAGCCCATAAATGCGCTCCGGACCGCTGGGATGGATGGAAAGAAAGGTGTTAGAAATCGAGGTTGTGGTGTTGTGACGTTGTTGTGGTGTTGTGTTGTTGTGGTGTCGTCGTCGTGGTGTTGTGTCGTCACATGTTGTTGTGGTGTTGTGACGTTGTGGTGTTGTGGTGTTGTGGTGTTGTGTCGTCACATGTTGTTGTGGTGTTGTGTAGTTGTGGCGGTTTTGTGTTGCTGTGGTGTCGTCGTTGTGGTGTTGTGTCGTCACATGTTGTTGTGGTGTTGTGACGTTGTTGTGGTGTTGTGTTGTTGTGGTGTCGTCGTTGTGGTGTTGTGTCGTCACATGTTGTTGTGGTGTCGTCACATGTTGTTGTGGTGTTGTGACGTTGTTGTGGTGTTGTGTTGTTGTGTCGTCGTCGTCGTGGTGTTGTGTCGTCACATGTTGTTGTGGTGTTGTGACGTTGTGGTGTTGTGTTGTTGTGGTGTCGTCGTCGTGGTGTTGTGTCGTCACATGTTGTGGTGTTGTGTAGTTGTGGTGGTTTTGTGTTGTTGTGTCGTCGTCGTTGTGGTGTTGTGTCGTCACATGTTGTTGTGGTGTTGTGACGTTGTTGTGGTGTTGTGTTGTTGTGGTGTCGTCGTTGTGGTGTTGTGTCGTCACATGTTGTTGTGGTGTTGTGTAGTTGTGGTGGTGTTGTGTTGTTGTGGTGTCGTCGTCGTGGTGTTGTGTCGTCACATGTTGTTGTGGTGTTGTGACGTTGTTGTGGTGTTGTGTTGTTGTGGTGTCGTCGTTGTGGTGTTGTGTCGTCACATGTTGTTGTGGTGTCGTCACATGTTGTTGTGGTGTTGTGACGTTGTGGTGTTGTGTTGTTGTGTCGTCGTCGTTGTGGTGTTGTGTCGTCACATGTTGTTGTGGTGTTGTGACGTTGTGGTGTTGTGTTGCTGTGGTGTCGTCGTCGTGGTGTTGTGTCGTCACATGTTGTGGTGTTGTGTAGTTGTGGTGGTTTTGTGTTGCTGTGGTGTCATCGTTGTGGTATTGTGTCGTCACATGTTGTTGTGGTGTTGTGTAGTTGTGGTTTGTTGTGGTGTCGTCGTTGTGGTGTTGTGTCGTCACATGTTGTTGTGGTGTTGTGACGTTGTGGTGTTGTGTAGTTGTGGTGGTTTTGTGTTGTTATGGTGTCGTCGTCGTGGTGTTGTGTCGTCACATGTTGTTGTGGTGTTGTGTAGTTGTGGTGTTGTGGTGTTGTGGTGTTGTGTCGTCACATGTTGTTGTGGTGTTGTGACGTTGTGGTGTTGTGTTGCTGTGGTGTCGTCGTCGTGGTGTTGTGTCGTCACATGTTGTTGTGGTGTTGTGACGTTGTTGTGGTGTTGTGTTGTTGTGGTGTCGTCGTTGTGGTGTTGTGTCGTCACATGTTGTTGTGGTGTCGTCACATGTTGTTGTGGTGTTGTGACGTTGTGGTGTTGTGTTGTTGTGTCGTCGTCGTTGTGGTGTTGTGTCGTCACATGTTGTTGTGGTGTTGTGACGTTGTGGTGTTGTGTTGCTGTGGTGTCGTCGTCGTGGTGTTGTGTCGTCACATGTTGTTGTGGTGTTGTGACGTTGTTGTGGTGTTGTGTTGTTGTGGTGTCGTCGTTGTGGTGTTGTGTCGTCACATGTTGTGGTGTTGTGTAGTTGTGGTGGTTTTGTGTTGTTGTGGTTTTGTCGTTGTGTTGTTGTGTCATCACATGTTGTTGTGGTGTTGTGACGTTGTGGTGGTGTTGTGTTGTTGTGGTGTCGTCGTCGTGGTGTTGTGTCGTCACATGTTGTTGTGGTGTTGTGACGTTGTTGTGGTGTTGTGTTGTTGTGGTGGTGTTGTGTTGTTGTGGTGTCGTCGTCGTGGTGTTGTGTCGTCACATGTTGTTGTGGTGTTGTGACATTGTTGTGGTGTTGTGTTGTTGTGGTGGTTTTGTGTTGTTGTGGTGTCGTCGTCGTGGTGTTGTGTCGTCACATGTTGTTGTGGTGTTGTGACGTTGTTGTGGTGTTGTGTTGTTGTGGTGGTTTTGTGTTGTTGTGGTGTCGTCGTCGTGGTGTTGTGTCATCACATGTTGTTGTGGTGTTGTGTAGTTGTGTAGTTGTGGTGTTGTGGTGTTGTGTCGTCACATGTTGTGGTGTTGTGACGTTGTTGTGGTGTTGTGTTGTTGTGGTGTCGTCGTCGTGGTGTTGTGTCGTCACATGTTGTTGTGGTGTTGTGACGTTGTTGTGGTGTTGTGTTGTTGTGTCGTCGTCGTCGTGGTGTTGTGTCGTCACATGTTGTTGTGGTGTTGTGATGTTGTTGTGGTGTTGCGACGTGTTGTTGTGGTGGTGTGTTGTGGGGGTGTTGTGTCGTCGTGGTGTTGCGTTGTTGTTGTGGTGTTGTGTCGTTGTTGTCGTTGTGGTGTCGTGTCATGGTGTTGTTGTGTTGTGGTGGTGTGTTGTGTCACTGTGGTGTGGTTGTGTCATTGTTGTGTTGTGCCACGGTTGTAGTGTTGTTGTGTTGTGTCACTGTGGTGTGGTTGTGTCATTGTTGTGTTGTGCCACTGTTGTGGTGTTGTGATGCTGTTGTGACGCTGCGTTGTTGTGGTGGTGGTGTGTCGTGGTGGTGGTGGTGTGTCGTTGTGGTGTTGTGGTGTTGTTGTGGTGTGTTGTCATTGTGGTGTCGTGTCATGGTGTTGTGTCACTGTGGTGTGGTTGTGTCATTGTTGTGGTTTTGTGTTGTTGTGGTGGTGTATCATTGTTGTGCTGTTGTGATGTTGTCACTCCACCCCATCGTCGTGTCGTTGTGTCGCTGTTGCGATGTTGTTGTGTCGTTGTTGTGGTGTTGTGTCGTTGTGGTGGTGTTGTGTTGTTGTGTCATTGTGATGTTGTCACTTCCCCCCATCAGCACGTCGTTGTTGTGCCGCTGTTGCGACGTTGTTGTGTCATTGTTGTGTCGTTGCTGTGTCGTTGTTGTGGTGTTGTGTCGTTGTGATGTTGTATCATTGTTGTGTCGTTGTGATGTTGTCACTCCCCCCCCCATCATCATGTCATCGCCATGTTGCTGTTGCGACATTGTTGTGTCATTGTTGTGTCATTCTGGTGGTGTTGTATCATTGTTGTGTCATTGTGATGCTGTCACTCCCCCCCATCATCGTGTGGTCGTTGTGTTGCTGTTGCGACATTGTTGTGTCGTTGTTGTGTCGTTGTTGTGTCGTTGTGGTGGTGTTGTACCATTGTTGTGCTGTTGTGATGTTGTCACTGCCCCCCCCCTCGTCGTGTTGTCGTTGTGTCGCTGTTGCAACATTGTTGTGTCATTGTTGTGTCGTTGTTGTGGTGTTGTGTCATTGTTGCGTCGTTGTTGTGGTGTTGTGCCGTTGTGATGTTGTCACTCCCCCCTGTTGTCGTGTCGTCATCGTGTCGCTTTTGCGACGTCGTCGCATCGTTGTTGTGTCGCTGTTGCGACGTCGTCGTGTCGCTGTTGTGTCGTTGTGGTGGTGTTGTGTCATTGTAGTGGTGTTGTCGCGTTGTTGCGTCGTTGTGCTGTTGTCACTCCCCCCCCCCCCCCCCCCCCCAGACTCACTCGTTGAAGTCCTCCTCGGTGAAGGGCACGTCCTCGATCAGCACCGCCGAGTGGACGTTGAAGAAGATGCCCAACAGCACCTGGGGGGGGGACAACAAGATGGTTGTCACCCCCCCCCCACCCCCCCCCGGTGTCACCTCCCCTCTGTGTCACCTCCCACCCCCCCCCAGTGTCACCCCATGATGGTTGTCACCCTCCCCAGTGTCACCTCCCCTGTCATCCCATCATGGTTGTCACCCCCCCCAACCGGTGTCACCTCCCCTCTGTGTCACCTCCCCCCCCCCCCAGTGTCACCCCCCCCCGTCACCCCATGATGGTTGTCACCCCCTCCCCAGTGTCACCTCCCCTCTGTGTCACCTCCCCCCCCCCAATGTCACCTCCCCCGTCACCCCATCATGGTTGTCACTCCCCCCCCCCCCCCCCCCGGTGTCACTTCCCCTCTGCGTCACCCCCCCCCCCCCCCCGTCACCCCATCATGGTTGTCACCCCCCCCACCCCCCCCCCCCGGTGTCACCTCCCCTCTGTGTCACCTCCCCCCCCCCAGTGTCACCTCCCCTGTCACCCCATCATGGTTGTCACCCCCCCCCAGTGTCACCTCCGCTCTGTGTCACCCCCCCCCCCCCAGTGTCACCTCCCCTGTCACCCCATCATGGTTGTCACCCCCCCCCAGTGTCACCTCCCCCGTCACCCCATCATGGTTGTCACTCCCCCCCCCGGTGTCACCTCCCCTCTGTGTCACCTCCCCCCCCCCCCCAGTGTCACCCCCGTCACCCCATGATGGTGATGGTTGTCACCCCCCCCCAGTGTCACCTCCCCCCTGTGCCACCTCCTCCCCCCAAGTGTCACCCCCCCCATCACCCCATCATGGGGTCACTGTCACCCCCCATGTCCCCTCATATGTGTCACTGTCACCCCCCCTTTGTGTCACTGTCACCTCCCAGTGTCACTGTCACCCCCAATGCCCCCCCTTTGTGTCACTGTCACCTTTTATGTCATTGTCACCCCCCCGTGTCACTGTCACTCCCCAATACCCCCCCTTTGTGTCACTGTCACCCCCCATGTCCCCCCCTTTGTGTCACTGTCACCCCCTCTATGTCACTGTCACCCCCAATGTCCCCCCCATATGTCACTGTCACCCCCCAATGCCCCCCCCTTTGTGTCACCCTCCCTTTGTGTCACTGTCACCCCCCCGTGTCACTGTCACCCCTCATGTCCCCTCCTTTGTGTCACTGTCACCCCCCCGTGCCACTGTCACCCCCAATGCCCCCCCCTTTGTGTCACCCCCCCTTTGTGTCACTGTCACCCCCTAATGCCCCCCCTTTGTGTCACCCTCCCTTTGTGTCACTGTCACCCCCCTTTGTGTCACTGTCACCCCCCCGTGTCACTGTCACCCCCCATGTCCCCCCCATATGTCACTGTCACCCCTCAATGCCCCCCCTTTTGTGTCACCCCCCTCTGTGTCACTGTCACCCCCCTTTATGTCACTGTCACCCCCCCGTGCCACTGTCACTCCCCAATGCTCCCCCTTTGTGTCACTGTCACCCCCCCCGTGTCACTGTCACCCCCCATGTCCCCCCATATGTCACTGTCACCCCCCAATGCCCCCCCTTTGTGTCACCCTCCCTTTGTGTCACTGTCACCCCTCTTTATGTCATTGTCACCCCCCCATGTCACTGTCACCCCCCAATGCCCCCCCTTTGTGTCACTGTCACCCCTCATGTCCCCTTCTTTGTGTCACTGTCACCCCCCAATGCCCCCCCCTTTGTGTCACCCTCCCTTTGTGTCACTGTCACCCCCCTTTATGTCACTGTCACCCCCCCGTGTCATTGTCACCCCCAATGCCCCCCCTTTGTGTCACTGTCACCCCTCATGTCCCCTTCTTTGTGTCACTGTCACCCCCTCATGCCCCCCCCTTTGTGTCACCCCCCCTTTGTGTCACTGTCACCCCCCCTTCCCCGTGTGTCACTTCCTGCTGTCCCCTCCCCCCCCCGTTGAGGTGACAATGTCACCCTACACAATGTCACCGTCACCACCCTGCGGGGCGGATGGGACCGGAATGGGGTGGTGACAGCGGGACAATGGGGACAATGGGGACAAGGGGGACAATGGGGACACACGGATATGGGGACAATGGGGACAAATAGGGAAATGGGGACAATGGGGACAATGGGGGCAAATGGGGACACACGGATATGGGGACAATGGGGACAAATGGGGAAATGGGGACAATAGGGACAGTGGGGACAAATGGGGACACACAGATATGGGGATATTGGGGACAAATGGGGACAGGGGGACAATAGGGACAGTAGGGACAATGGGGACAAATGGGGACAAATGGGGACACAGATATGGGGACAATGGGGACAATGGGGGCAAATGGGGACAATGGGGACGAATGGGGACACAGATATGGGGACGAAAGTGACAAATGGGGACAATGGGGACACAGATATGGGGACAATGGGGACAATGGGGGCAATGGGGACACAGATATGGGAACAATGGGGACAAATGGGGACAATGGGGACAAATGGGGACAAATGGGGACAAATGGGGACAATGGGGACACAGATATGGGAACAATGGGGACAATGGGGCAATGGGGGCAAATGGGGACACAGATATGGGGACAATAGGGGCAATGGAGACAAATGGGGTCACAGCCATGGCAACAATGGGATTTGGGGACATGGGAACAATAGGGACAATGGGGACAATGGGGACAGAACCCCCTTAGAACCCCCCAAAACCCCCATAGGCCCCCCCAGAACCCCCTATAGGACCCCCAGACCCACCCAGAACCCCCCATAAGACTCCCATAGATCCCCCAAACCCCCTCAGAGCCCCCACAGATCCCCAAGACCCCCCAAAACCCCCATAGACCCCCCAAGACCCCCCCCAAACTCCCCAAAACCCCCCACAGATCCCCCCCAGAACCCCCATAGACCCCCCAAACCCCCTCAGATCCCCCACAGACCCCCCAAGACCCCCCCCAAAACCCCCACAGATCCCCCCAGAACCCCCATAGACCCCCCAAACCCCCTCAGAGCCCCCACAGATCCCCAAGGCCCCCCCCAGACTCCCCAGAGCTCCCCCATATCCCCATAGAACCCCCTTAGAACCCCCCACAGACCCCCACAGATCCCCCCAAAACCCCCATAGACCCCCTCAGACCCCCAAGACCCCCCCCAAAACCTCCATAGACTCCCCAGAACCCCCCAGAACCCCCTTAGAACCCCCCAAAACTCCCATAGACCCCTCCCAGAACCCTCATAGACCCCCCCAAACCCCCTCAGATCCCCCACAGACCCCCAAGACCCCCCCCCAAACCCCCCATAGAACCCCCTTAGACCCCCCCAAAACCCCCACAGACCCCCACCCAGAATCCCCTCAGAGCCCCCATAGACCCCCAAGACTCCCCCAAAACCCCCACAGACTCCCCAGAGCTCCCCCAGACCCCCCCAGAACCCCCTTAGAAACCCCCATAGATCCCCCCCAGAATTCCATAGACCCCCCAAACCCCTTCAGAGCCCCCACAGACCCCCAAGACCCCCCCAAAAACTCCCATAGACTCCCCAGAGCTCCCCCAGACCCCCCTTAGATCCCCCCCAGAACCCCCATAGATCCCACCAAACCCCCTCAGATCCCCCACAGACCCCCAAGACCCCCCCAAAACCCCCAGAGACCCCCTAAGACCCCCCCAAAACCCCCACAGACTCCCCAGAACTCCCCCAGACCCCCCATAGGCTCCCCAGAAACCCCCCAAAACCCCCCATAGAACTCCCTTAGACCCCCCCAAAACCCCCACAGACCCCACCCAGAATCCCCTCAGAGCCCCCATAGATCCCCCCAAACCCCCTCAGATCCCCCACAGACCCCCAAGACCCCCCCAAAACCCCCATAGACCCCCCAAAAACCCCCCCAAACCCCCTCCGCCCCCCCCCCCTCACCAGCATGACGACTCCCCAGGCGCTCAGGACGATGCCGCACGCCGCCAGCTTGGGCCCGCAGCACAGCAACGACACCATGGCGACCCTCTCGGTGTGGCGGACGCAAAAAATGACGTCACTGCTACGTCACGATGACGTCAGAACGACGTCCAGAGCGCGGCAACGCGCGACCCCCCCTCCCCCGGAGCTGCTGCGCGGCCGGGCCGCTGCAGCAGAATGAGGAAGAGCTCGGGTGTGACGTCATAAAAGCGCGACGGCGGCGCGGCGTGGTGACGTCACGGCGAGAGTTGCCGTGCGAGTCTCGCGAGAGGCGGGAACTGCGCTGGGGGAGGGGCAACGGGGTAATTAATGCCGGGGATAATTAATTAAGGGGATGAGGAATTAAAGGGAAAAACGAGAGTGCTGGAGAGCAATAGGATGGAGAACTAATTAAGGTGTAATTAAGGGGGCTGGTTAATTAAGAGCGTAAGTTAAGATAAAGAGGTAATTAAGCGGCAGGGTAATTAACAGAAAAGAATAATTAAGGAGGTGGGGTAATTAGGAGGGTTGGGTTAATGAATTGGGGGGGGTAATTAAGGGGAGAAGAGAGTACAGTAATTAAGGGGGCGGGGTAATTAAGGGGGAGGATTTAAGGGGGCGGGGCAATTAAGGGGGCGGGGTAATTAAGGGGGTTGGGTTAATGAATTGGGTGGGGTAATTAAGGGGATAAAAGCCTAGGGTAATTAAGGGGGAGAAGTAATTAAGGGGGTTGGGTTAATGAATTGGGCGGGGTAATTAAGGGGGTAAGAGCATACAATAATTAAGGGGGAGGGATAATTAAGGAGGAGGGGAGGATTTAAGGGGGTGGGGTAATTAAGGGGGAGGGGTAATTAAGGGGGTTGGGTTAATGAATTGGGCGGGGTAATTAAGGGGGTAAGAGCATAGGATAATTAAGAAGGAGGGATAATTAATGGGGAGGAGTAATTAAGAGGATTAGGTTAATGAATTGGGCGGGGTAATTAAGGGGATAAGAGAAGAGGGTAATTAAGGGAACGGGTTAATTAACGGGGTGGATTATTTCAAGAAATGGGGTAATTAAGGGGTGGAGTAATTAGGGGGGCGGGGTTATTAGGGGGAGCATGGTAATTAAGGGAGGCACGGCAATTAAGTGGGCATGGTAATTAAGGAGGCGTGGTAACTAAAAGGGAGGAGCAATGAAGGTATTAGGAATGGGGTTAATTAAAGGGATGGGGTCATTAATTAACTGAATAAATACAAACGTAATTATAATGGAAAGTATCAATTAAAAGGGCGATACTGGAGGTGGACCCCACACACAGACGCAACCCCCCCCATGGCGCCATCGCCCCTTTAAGAGCCGCCCCTCCTCCACCGCTGTGACCTTTCCCTAAAAATAACCCGGTGGGGGGAGGGGAGGGGGGCGCGGCGGTGACGTCACTGCGTGACCTCGGGTGACCCCGCGGAGTTTGGGGGCGTGGCCTAAGCATCGGTGGGCGTGGCTTTATTAAAGGAGGCGTGGCCTAAAGGGGGCGTGGTCTAAAGGGGGGCGTGGCCTCCGGAGGCCCCCATTGCGGAGCCCCAGAGCGCAGCAACCGGACCCCAATTAACGGCCCTTAATTAACGGCCATTTAATTAATGAAGCCCGGATTCGTTAGGCCTTAATGAGCCCAGGATCGACTCTCATTGGTCGCTTAATTAACGCTGATTGCGCCCTTCGTTCACGCTGAGCACCCCATTAATTAACGCGGAGCACCCCATTAACTAACGCCGCTGATTAATTAGGCCTCTAATTAATGGCACCTTAATTAATGATCCGCCGCTTGACTAGAATTGCATGGAATTATTTCGTTAATGAAGGCTTCCTATAATTATTGCACTAATTGATTAATTTCTCATTAACTGCCCCTCCTCGTTAACCCCACTAATTACCCCTATTAATTCCCCCCTCTAATTAATTACCCCTTAACAAGCCCGTTAATTAACCCCCCACACTCATCACCCCAATCATTTCCCCCCCAGCCACCTCCCTTCCTCATTACCCCCCATTAATTACCCCCATTAACTGCCCCCCTTAATTAATTACCCCTCTAATTACCCCTTCATCACTTCTATTAATTGCCCCCTCCGCTAATTAGCCCCCTTAATTGCCCCTCCCCCCTCCCACTGCCCCGCCCCCCCCCCGGGATCTGCCCACCCCGGGGGGGTCGCGGCGCTGCTAATCACCCCCCACTAATTAGCCTCATTAATTAACCCCATTAATTACCCCCCCTACTAATTACTCCCTTATTAATTACTCCTTTAATTAGCTTCTCCCATCACCTCCTTGTTCTCTTCCCCCATTAACCCCTAATACTTAATTACCTGCTAATTACTTATTAATTACTCCCTGCTAATTAATCCCTATTAACTACCGGCTAATTATTAACCGTCGCTCGTTAATTGCCTGCCGTTAATTAAATAATTAAGCCCACGATGCCGAGTGGATTCCAGCAGATCCAGAATGAGGAGGAGGTAATTGGGGGGGGGGGGGGGTTAATTAACGGGCTTAATTAAGTCAAGGGAGCTAATTAAGATGTTAATTGGTGGATATTTGGAGAGAAATAGGGGCGGTGTTATGCTAATGAGGGGTAATTAATGGCTGTTTGGCTAATTAGGAGGGTAATTAGGGGAGTAATTGGGGCTGAGAGGGTAATTAGGGGGGTTTGGAGGTAATTAAGGGGGTGATGAGGGGCTAATTATGAGTTCGGGCTAATTAGGGGGTAATTAAGGGGGTAATTAGCGCTGTTTGGGGTGTAGGGATAATTAGGGGGGTAATGAGGGGGGTAGTAATGAGTAATTAGGGAGTAATTAGGGGTTAGGAGGTAATTAAGGGCGTAATTAAGGTGAGGGGGTAATTAGAAGATAATTGGGGAGAATTCGGGGGTTAATTTAGGGGTAATTAGCAGTTAGGGGTGTAATTAGGGGCTCATTAGCTTTAATTAAGAGAGATTAAGGTTTGGGGGTAATTAAGGGATAATTAGTGGGCTATTAGGGGTAATTAGGCGGTAATTAGTGTGGTTATTAGGGGTTGGGGCCAATTAGGGGGTAATTAGTGGAGCGTTACCGAAGTAATGAGGGAATAATTAAGTGGTTAATTGGGTTTTCGGTTCCTCATTAGCGAGTAAGTGGGGGTTTAGGGGATAATTAGGGAGGTAATTAATCGGACTAATTGGGTTTGGGGGGGATTTAGGGGAGTCAGTGTGAGATGAGCGGTAATTTGGGGGTTAATTAGGGTTAATTGGGCCTGAGAGGGTCATTAGGGGTTAATTGGGGGGTAATTAGGACTGAGAAGGTCATTTAGGTTAATTAAGGGGGTATTTGGGGGCTAATTAGGAGCTTAATTAGGGTTGGGGGGGCGTTTAGGGGAGTTAACGTTGGGGATGTGGGTAATTAGGGGGTTAATTAGGGGTTAATTGGGATTCAGAGGGTCATTAGGGGTTAATTGGGGGGTAATTGGGACTGAGAAGGTCATTTGGGTTAATTAAGGGGGTAATAAGAGGGGTAATTAGGGCTTATTAGGCTTGGGCGGCATTTAGGGTGGGAAATGTTTGGGATGGGGGGTGGGGGTAATTAAGGGTTAATTAGGGGTTAATTGGGACTGAGAGATTCATTAGGGGTTAATTGGGGGGTAATTGGGACTGAGAGGGTTCTCAGAGTTAATTAAGGGGGTAATTAGAGGGCTAATTAGGAGCTTAATTACGGTTGGGGGGCATTTAGGAGAGTAAATGTTTGGGGATGTGGGGAGGGGGGTAATTAGGGGTTAATTAGGGGTTAATTAGGGGTTAATTGGGACAGAGAAGGTCATTAGGGTTAAGTAGGGTTAATTAAGACCGAGAGGTTCATCTGGGGTTAATTAAGGGGGTAATAAGAGGAGTAATTAGGGCTTAATAGGGTTGGGGGGCATTTAGGGTGGTAAATGTTTGGGCATGGGGGTAATTAGGGGTTAATTAGGGGTTAATTACGACTGAGAGAATAATTAGGGTTAATTGGGGGTAAATGGGACTGAGAGGGTTCTCAGAGTTAATTAAGGGGGGTAATTAGAGGGCTAATTAGGGGCTTAATTAGGATTGGGGGCATTTAGGGGAGTTAACGCTTGGGGGATGTGGGGGGTTAATTAGGGGTTAATTCCAGTTAGTGGGGTAATTAGAGGGTTGGTGGGGTTGGTGGGATTAGGGGTCATTAGGGGTTAATTGGGGTAGTAGGACTATGAGGTCGTCTATAGGGTTAATTAAGGGTAGTGGTAGAGATGATGAGGCTTAATTAGGGTTAGGGCATTTAGGGTGGTAAATGTTTGGGGATGGGTGTTGGGATAATTAAAGGGTTATTAGGTATTAGTAAGTCTAGAGAGGAATTGTTGGGGTTAATTGGGGGGTAGTGGGACTGAAAGTTCAGGTTAATTAAGGAGGTAATTAAGTGTAATTAGGGAGCTTAATTAGGAGTTGAGGGAGATTAGGGGAGTTAACCTTCAGGGATGTGGGGTAATTAGGGAGTTTAAGTGGGAGTTAAACTGGACAGAGATCATTCAGGGTTAATTAGGGTTAATTGGGACTGAGAAGTCAATTTAGGTAATTAAAGGGAGTAATTGAAGGGTAATTAGGAGACAATTACAATTTGAGGGGCATTAGGAGAGTTAACGTTTGGGATGAGACAATTGGAGGGTTAGTGGGGTTAATTGGGACTGAAATGGTAGAGGTTGAGTGGGGGGTTAATTGGGAGGTAATTGGGACTGAGAAGGTCATTTGAGTTAATCAAGGGGTAATTAGAGGGTAATTAGCGCTCAGTGAAGCAGGGCGATTTATGGGAGCAAATGTTTGGAGATGGGGTGGGGGTAATTAGGGTTAATTAAGGGTTAATTGGGACACGAAGGTCATTTGGGGTTAATTAGTGAGGTAATTGGAGCAATTAGAGGGAGCTATTGGGGGGTATTAGAGACTAATTAGGACTGAGATGCCATCAAGGGATAGAGGGGTAATTAGAGAAGCAATTTGAGGATGATTAGAGGGTCAATTAGAGGGCAATTAAAGGCATAATTAGAGGGATGGTGGTGAGTAATTAGGACTAGAAGGGTCATCAAGGAGACAATTCGAGGATAATTAGAAGAGCTAATTAGAGGTTTAGTAGAGGTCCAAGTAGAGGAGGCAGTTGAAGGTAATTAGAGCTAATTAGAGGGCAATTAAGGCGTAATTAGAGGGATAATTAATGAGCATTGAATCAGGAGTCGATTGGGGGCAATTAGAGGGGCAATTAGAAGGGCAATTGGGGTTAATTGGTGGGGCAATTGGAAGGATCATTGGGGGGATAATTAGAGGGCAATTAGAGGATAATTAGAGGGATAATTAGAGGGGCAATTCGAGGGATAATTAGAAGGGTCAATTGAAGGGATAATGAGAAGTGCAATTGGGAGGATAGGTGGAGGGATAATTAGAGGGCAATTAGAGGGATAATTAGAAGGATATTAGAGAAGCAATTAGAGGAGCAATTAGAGCAATGATTAGAAGACAATTAGAAGGCTAATCAGAGGAATAATTGTAGGGGCAATTAAAGGGATAATTGAGGGCAATTAGAGCGATGATTAGGGGGGCAGTAGAAGGATAATTAGATGGGCAATTAGAAGGAGTTAATTAGAAGGATGATTAGATGGGCAATTAGAGTTGAATTAGATGGGCAATTAGAAGATTAATTAGAAGGGCAATTAGACGGGCAATTGGCAGCATAATTCACTTTGTTGCGGGGAGCGGGGAGGAGAGACGAGAGACCAATCCTCAGCAGGCCTCGTGAGACTCATTAACACAGAGGCGGTTCATTACCGCTAATTGCGAGGATTCATTGTATTTTCCCTTCCCCCATAACCCTCCATAGGTTCTGACTCCGGCCATCGCTCCCCCTAGCCCCGAGGCAATGCGGGCGGGGCCCCAAGGGCGAGGGCGACCGATGGAGCCCCGTCGTGTCAACCCCCCCAGTAAAACGTCACCCCCCATTGTCACCCCCGATGTCCCCCATTGTCCCCAGATGTCCCCCAGTGCCCCCAATGCCACTTTATATCTCCACACGATGTCCCCATATACATTAATCCCCATTGTCCCCCAGTGTCCCCCAATGTCCCCCATTGTCTTTATGTCTCCCCCAATGTCCCCATGTCCCACAATGCTCCTAGTGCCCCCAATGTCCCCGATGTCTTTAAACTGTCACCCCAATGTCCACAATGTCCCCCATACTTTAATATCTTTTACCTCAAAGATATACCCCCAATGTCCTCAATGTCACCCATAATGTTCCCCCCTTATCTTTAAAGTCCCCATATGTACTTAGTCCCCATTGTCTCCAATGTCCCCCCAACGTCCCCCCATGTCACCCCCCCAATGTCCCCCATTGTCCTCCATTGTCACCCCCCCAATGTCCCCCCATGTCCCCCATTGTCACTAATGGCCCCCCGTGCCACCCCCCCAATGTCCCCCCAATGTCCCCCCCATTATCACCCCCCCGGTGTCCCCCCCATGTCCCTCATTGTCCCCAATATCCCCTCAATGTCCCCCATTGTCCCCCATTGTCACCCCCCCAAAGTCCCCCCCAGTGTCCCCCCCATGTCCCCCCACTGTCCTCCCCCATTGTCACCCCCCCAATGTCCCCAATATCCCCCCACAGTCCCCCCCATGTCACCCCCCCAATGTCCCCCCCACTGTCCCCCCCATTGTCCCCCCCATTGTCACCCCCCCATGTCCCCCATTGTCCCCAATGTCCCCCCAATGTCCCCCCCAATGTCCCCCCCATGCCACTTCCCCAATGTCCCCCCCATGTCCCCCATTGTCACCAATGCCCCCCCATGTCACCCCCTCGATGTCCCCCCCACTGTCCCCCCCACTGTCCCCCCCATTGTCACCCCCCCAATGCCCCCCCAAATGTCCCCCCCCATATCTCCCCCCGATGTCCCCCCCCATGTCCCCCATTGTCCCCAATGTCCCCCCAAAGTCCCCCTAAAGTCCCCCCCAATGTCCCCCCAATGTCCCCCCCCATGCCACTCCCCCAATGCCCCCCCCCATGTCCCCCATTGTCACCAATGCCCCCCCATGTCACCCCCCATTGTCACCCCCAATGTCCCCCCCAATGTCCCCCCAACGTCCCCCCCATGTCACCCCCTGATGTCCCCACCGATGTCCCTCATTGTCACCCCCCCAATGTCACCCCCGCAATATTCCCCCCCATGTCACCAATGTCCCCCCCAATGCCCCCCATTGACCCCATTGACCCCAAAGTCCCCACTGACCCCAAAGTCCCCACTGACCCCAATGTCCCCACTGACCCCAATGTCCCCATTGACCCCAATGACCCCACTGACCCCAACATCCCCATTGACCCCATTGACCCTATTGACCCCATTGACCCTATTGACCCCGCTGACCCCACTGACCCCTATGTCCCCAATGTCCCCATTGACCCCAATGTCCCAATGTCCCTATTGACCCCACTGACCCCACCGACCCCATTGACCCCATTGACCCCAATGTCCCCAATGTCCCCAGTGACCCCAATATCCCCATTGACCCCACTGACCCCAATGTCCTGAATGTCCCCATTCATCCCAATGTCCCCAATGACCCCACTGACCCCAATGTCCTGAATGTCCCCATTCATCCCAATGTCCCCAATGACCCCACTGACCCCAATGTCCCCACTGACCCCATTGACCCCAATGCCCCCACTGTACCCAATCCCCCCATTGACCCCAATATCCCCATTGACCCCACTGACCCCAATGTCCCCAATGTCCCCATTGACCCCAATGTCCCAATGTCCCCATTGATCCCACTGACCCCACTGACCCCACTGACCCCAATGCCCCCACTGACCCCAATGTCCCCATTGACCCCAATATCCCCATTGATCCCACTGACCCCACTGACCCCAATGTCCCCACTGACCCCAAAGTCCCCATTGACCCCAGTGACCCCACTGACCCCAATGTCCCAATGTCCCCATTCATCCCAATGACCCCAATGCCCCCACTGACCCCAATGTTCCCAATGTCCCCACTGGCCCCATTGACCCCAAAGTCCCCACTGACCCCAATGTCCCCAATGTCCTCTCTGACCCCACTGACCCCAGTGACCCCAATGTTCCCATTGACCCCATTGACCCCATTGACCCCATATGACCTCATTGACCCCATTGACCCCAAAGTGCCCACTGACCCCAAAGCCCCCATTGACCCCATTGACCCTATTGACCCCGCTGACCCCACTGACCCCTATGTCCCCAATGTCCCCATTGACCCCAATGTCCCAATGTCCCTATTGACCCCACTGACCCCACCGACCCCATTGACCCCATTGACCCCAATGTCCCCAATGTCCCCACTGACCCCAATATCCCCATTGACCCCACTGACCCCAATGTCCTGAATGTCCCCATTCATCCCAATGTCCCCAATGACCCCACTGACCTCAATATCCCCACTGACCCCATTGACCCCAATGCCCCCACTGTACCCAATACCCCCATTGACCCAAATGTCCCCATTGACCCCAATGTCCCAATGTCCCTATTGACCCCAATGTCCCCATTGACCCCACTGACCCCAATGACCCCAATGTCCCCATTGACCCCAATGTCCCAATGTCCCTATTGACCCCACTGACCCCACCGACCCCATTGACCCCACTGACCCCACTGACCCCAATGTCCCCATTGACCCCACTGACCCCACTGACCCCATTGACCCCATTGACCCCATTGACCCCGCTGACCCCGCTGACCCCACTGACCCCAATGTCCCCATTGACCCCATTGACCCCACTGACCCCAATGTCCCCAATGTCCCCAATGTCCCCACTGACCCCAATGTCCCCAATGTCCCCATTCATCCCAATGTCCCCACTGACCCCACCGACCCCATTGACCCCACTGACCCCACTGACCCCACTGTCCCCAATATCCCCATTGATCCCACTGACCCCACTGACCCCAATGTCCCCACTGACCCCAAAGTCCCCATTGACCCCAGTGACCCCACTGACCCCAATGTCCCAATGTCCCCATTCATCCCAATGACCCCAATGCCCCCACTGACCCCAATGTTCCCAATGTCCCCACTGGCCCCATTGACCCCAAAGTCCCCACTGACCCCAATGTCCCCAATGTCCTCTCTGACCCCACTGACCCCAGTGACCCCAATGTTCCCATTGACCCCATTGACCCCATTGACCCCATATGACCTCATTGACCCCATTGACCCCAAAATGCCCACTGACCCCAAAGCCCCCATTGACCCCATTGACCCTATTGACCCCGCTGACCCCACTGACCCCACTGACCCCAATGTCCCCATTGACCCCAATGTCCCAATGTCCCTATTGACCCCACTGACCCCACTGACCCCATTGACCCCACTGACCCCACTGACCCCAATGTCCCCATTGACCCCAATGTCCCAATGTCCCTATTGACCCCACTGACCCCACTGACCCCATTGACCCCACTGACCCCACTGACCCCAATGTCCCCATTGACCCCAATGACCCCACTGACCCCAATATCCCCAATGACCCCATTGCCCCCCATTGACCCCACTGACTTCAATGTCCCCATTGTCCCCAATGTCCCCACTAACCCCACCGACCCCATTGACCCCACTGACCCCAATGTCCCCATTGACCCCAATGTCCCAATGTCCCTATTGACCCCACTGACCCCATTGACCCCACTGACCCCACTGACCCCACTGACCCCACTGTCCCCACTGCCCCCAGGACGCGGACGCCCCGCCCCCCCCCGGGCTGACCCCCACCCTGGCCATGGCTGTGGGGACGGCAGCGTTGGGGTCACTGCAGGTCGGATACCACGTGGGGGTCATCAACGCACCCCAAAAGGTGGGGACGGGGACGGGGGGCCGTGGGGGGGTCTTGGGGGGCACACTGGGTTCCCATTTAGGGGTCCTTTTTGGGGTTTCCATGTGGGGTTCACATTTGGGTTCCCATTGATTCCCATTGGTTCCCATATTGGTTCCCATATTGGTTCCCATAATTGTTCCCATATTGGTTCCCATAATTGTTCCCATTGGTTCCCATTGGGTTCCATATGGGTTCCTATATTGGTTCCCATGTGGGGTTTCTGTGTGGGGTTTCCATATGGGGTTCCCTTTTGGGTTCCCATTGGGTTCCCATTGGGTTCCATATTGGTTCCCATATTGTTCCCATTTGGGGTTTCCGTGTGGGGTTTCCATATGGGGTTCACTTTTGGGTTCCTATTGGTTCCCATATTGGTTCCCATATTGGTTCCCATAATTGTTCCCATATTGGTTCCCATAATTGTTCCCATTGGGTTCCCATTGGGTTCCATATTGGTTCCTATATTGGTTCCCATTTGGGGTTTCCGTGTGGGGTTTCCATATGGGGTTCAGTTTTGGTTCCCATTGATTCCCATTGGGTTCCGTATTGGTTCCCATAATTGTTCCCATTGGGTTCCCATATTGGTTCCCATATTGGTTCCCATATTGGTTCCCATTGGATCCCATTGGGTTCCCATATTGGTTCCTATATTGGTTCCCATTTGGGGTTTCCGTGTGGGGTTTCCATATGGGGTTCACTTTTGGGTTCCCGTTGGTTCCCATTGGTTCCCATTGGGTTCCCATATTGGTTCCCATATTGGTTCCCATTGGTTCCCATTGGGTTCCCATATTGTTTCCCATATTGGTTCCCATTGGATCCCATTGGGTTCCCATATTGGTTCCTATATTGGTTCCCATTTGGGGTTTCCATATGGGGTTCACTTTTGGGTTCCCATTGGGTTCCCATATTGGTTCCCATATTGGTTCCCATAATTGTTCCCATTGGGCTCCATATTGGTTCCTATATTGGTTCCCATTTGGGGTTTCCTTGTGGGGTTTCCATATGGGGTTCACTTTTGGGTTCCCATTGCTTCCCATTGGGTTCCCATATTGGTTCCCATAATTGTTCCCATTGGATCCCATTGGGTTCCATATTGGTTTCTATATTGGTTCCCATTTGGGGTTTCCGTGTGGGGTTTCCATATGGGGTTCACTTTTGGGTTCCCATAGATTCCCATTGGGTTCCATATTGGTTCCCATAATTGTTCCCATATTGGTTCCCATAATTATTCCCATTGGTTCCCATTGGGTTCCATATTGGTTCCCATACTGTTCCCATTTGGGGTTTCCGTGTGGGGTTTCCATATGGGGTTCAGTTTTGGGTTCCCATTGATTCCCATTGGGTTCCCATAATTGTTCCCATATTGGTTCCCATAATTGTTCCCATTGGTTCCCATTGGATCCCATTGGGTTCCATATTGGTTCCCATATTGGTTCCCATAATTGTTCCCATTGGTTCCCATAATTGTTCCCATTGGGTTCCATATTGGTTCCCATATTGTTCCCATTTGGGGTTTCTGTGTGGGGTTTCCATATGGTGTTCACTTTTGGGTTCCCGTTGGTTCCCGTTGGGTTCCCATATTGGTTCCCATAATTGTTCCCATATTGGTTCCCATAATTGTTCCCATTGGATTCCATTGGGCTCCATATGGGTTCCTATATTGGTTCCCATTTGGGGTTTCCGTGTGGGGTTTCCATATGGGGTTCACTTTTGGGTTCCCATTGATTCCCATTGGGTTTCATCTTGGTTCCCATAATTGTTCCCATTGGGTTCCATATTGGGTTCCCATTGGGTTCCATATTGGGTTCCATATTGATTCCCATTGCTTCCTATTGGGTTCCATATTGGTTCCATATTGGTTCCCATTGGTTCCCATTGGGTTCCATATTGGTTCCCATATTGGGTTCCATATTGGTTCCCATTGGGTTCCATATTGGTTCCCATTGGGTTCCATATTGGTTCCCATATTGGGTTCCATATTGGTTCCCATATTGGGTTCCATATTGGTTCCCATTGGGTTCCATATTGGTTCCCATATTGATTCCCATTGGATCTCATTGGGTTCCATATTGGTTCCCATATTGGGTTCCGTATTGATTCCCATTGATTCCCATTGATTCCCATTGATTCCATATTGGGTTCCATATTGGGTTCCATATTGGGTTCCATATTGGTTCCATATTGGTTCCCATTGGGTTCCATGTTGGGTTCCATATTGGATTCCATATTGGTTCCCATTGGATTCCATATTGATTCCCATTGGGTTCCATATTGGGTTCCATATTGATTCCCATTGGGTTCCATATTGGGTTCCATATTGGGTCCCCATATTGATTCCCATTGGTTCCCATTGGGTTCCATATTGGGTTCCATATTGATTCCCATTGGGTTCCATATTGGGTTCCATATTGATTCCCATTGGGTTCCATATTGGGTTCCATATTGGGTCCCCATATTGATTCCCATTGGTTCCCATTGGGTTCCATATTGGGTTCCATATTGGTTCCCATTGTTTCCCATTGGTTCCATATTGGTTCCCATTGGGTTCCATATTGGGTTCCATATTGGCTCCCATTGGTTCCCATATTGGGTTCCATATTGGTTCCCATTGGGTTCCATATTGGGTTCCATATTGGGTTCCATATTGGTTCCCATTGGGTTCCATATTGGTTCCCATTGGGTTCCATATTGGGTTCCATATTGGGTTCCATATTGGGTTCCATATTGATTCCCATTGGTTCCCATTGGGTTCCATATTGGATTCCATATTGGTTCCCATTGGGTTCCATATTGGGTTCCATACTGGGTTCCATATTGGTTCCCATTGATTCCATATTGGGTTCCATATTGGGTTCCATATTGATTCCCATTGGATCCCATTGGGTTCCATATTGGGTTCCATATTGGTTCCCATTGGTTCCCATTGGGTTCCATATTGATTCCCATTCGTTCCCATTGGGTTCCATATTGGATTCCATATTGGTTCCCATTGGGTTCCATATTGGGTTCCATATTGATTCCCATTGGATCCCATTGGGTTCCATATTTATTCCCATTGGTTCCCATTGGGTTCCATATTGGGTTCCATATTGATTCCCATTGGGTTCCATATTGGTTCCCATTGGTTCCCATTGTGTTCCATATTGGGTTCCATATTGGCTTCCATTGGTTCCCATTGGGTTCCATGTTGGGTTCCATATTGATTCCCATTGGTTCCCATTGGTTCCCATTGGTTCCCATTGGGTTCCATATTGGGTTCCATATTGGGTTCCATACTGGTTCCCATTGGTTCCCATTGGGTTCCATATTGGTTCCCATTGGTTCCCATTGTGTTCCATATTGGGTTCCATATTGGCTTCCATTGGTTCCCATTGGGTTCCATGTTGGGTTCCATATTGATTCCCATTGGTTCCCATTGGTTCCCATTGGTTCCCATTGGGTTCCATATTGGGTTCCATATTGGGTTCCATACTGGTTCCCATTGGTTCCCATTGGGTTCCATATTGGTTCCCATTGGTTCCCATTGGGTTCCATATTGGGTTCCATATTGGGTTCCATATTGATTCCCATTGATACCCATTGGATCCCATTGGGTTCCATATTGGTTCCCATATTGGTTTCCATTGGATCCCATTGGGTTCCATATTAATTCCCATTGATTCCCATTGGTTCCCATTGGGTTCCATATTGGGTTCCATATTGGTTCCCATTGGATCCCATTGGGTTCCATATTGATTCCCATTGGATCCCATTGGGTTCCATATTGGGTTCCATATTGGTTCCCATTGGGTTCCATATTGGGTTCCATATTGGCTCCCATTGGTTCCCATATTGGGTTCCATATTGGTTCCCTTTGGTTCCCATTGGGTTCCATACTGGTTCCCATTGGGTTCCATATTAATTCCCATTGGATCCCATTGGGTTCCATATTGGTTCCCATTGGTTCCCATAGGGTTCCATATTGGTTCCCATTGGATCCCATTGGGTTCCATATTGGTTCCCATTGGATCCCGTTGGGTTCCACGTTGGTTCCCATTGGTTCCCCTCGTTCTCCCGCCATCTTGCCCCCCCCCCCAGGTCCTGGAAGATGAGTACAACGCCACGTGGACGCAGCGCTGGGGGGAGCCGCCCCCCCCCTCGGTCGTCTCCACGCTCTGGGCTCTGTCGGTCGCCATCTTCTCCGTGGGGGGCATGATGGCGTCGCTGGGGGTGGGCCTGGTGGCCGAGCGCCTCGGCAGGTGGGCGGGGCTTCCGCTTGGGGGCGGGACTTCCGGTGGGCGGAGCTTTGTCTGGAGCTGGTGTGCTTTAAAGGGGGCGGGGCTGGCAGGGGTGGGTGTGGTTACAAAGGGGCGGGGCTTCGAGAGTGGGCGGGGCTCAAGTAGGGGCGGGACTTCCGGTGAGGGCGGGACTTCCGGTGGGCGGAGCTTGTCTGGCGCTGGTGTGCTTTAAAGGGGGCGGGGCTTCAATAGGGGGCGGGGCTGGCAGGGGTGGGTGTGGTTACAAAGGGGCGGGGCTTCAAGAGTGGGCGGGGCTCGAGTAGGGGCGGGACTTCCGGTGGGGGCGGGGCTCATGGAGGTGTGGTTTCCGGTGGGGGATGTTTTGGGGGCTGGGGATTCAGTGGGGGGCGGGGCTTCAGCAGGGGGCCGGGCTTCATTGGGGGGTCATTGAGTTAATTGGGAAATTAGGGTCAGTGGGGTCATTAGGGTTAATGGGGTCATTATGTTTAATGGGGTCAATGGGGGCAATGGGGGCAATGGGGTTAATGGGGTCATTAGGGTTAATGGGGTTAATGGGGTCATTAGGGTTCATGGGGTCAGTGGGGTCATTGGGGTCAGTGGGGTCATTGGGGTTAATGGGGTCAATGAGGACAATGAGATCATTAGGGTTAGTGGGATCATTAGGGTTAATGGGGTCAGTGGGGTCATTGGGGTCATTGGGGTTAGTGGGGTCATTAGGGTTAATGGGGTCAGTCGGGTCAATGGGGTCATTAGGATTACTGGGGTCAGTGGGGTCATTGGGGTCAATAGGGTCACTAGGGTTAATAGGGTCAATGGGGTTAATGGGGTCAATGGGTTTAGTGGGGTCATTAGGGTCAATAAGGTCAATGGGGTCAGTGGGGTCAATGGGGGCAATGGGGGCAATGGGGTTAATGGGGTCATTAGGGTTAATGGGGTCAATGGGGTCATTGGGTTTTATGGGCTCATTATGTTTAATGGGGTCAATGGGGTCATTGGGGTTAATGGGGTCATTGGGGTTAATGGGGTCATTAGGGTAAATGGGGTCATTGGGGTTAATGGGGTCATTGGGGTTAATGGGGTCAATGGGTTTAGTGGGGTCATTAGGGTCAATAAGGTCAATGGGGTCAGTGGGGTCAATGGGGGCAATGAGGGCAATGGGGTTAATGGGGTCATTAGGGTTAATGGGGTCAGTGGGGTCATTGGGTTTAATGGGCTCATTATGTTTAATGGGGTCAATGGGGTCATTGGGGTCAATGGGGTTAATGGGGTCAATGAGGACAATGAGATCATTAGCGTTAATGGGATCATTAGGGTTAATGGGGTTAATGGAGTCATTAGAGTTAATGGGGTCCTTGGGTTTAGTGGGGTCAATGGGGTCAGTGGGGTCATTAAGGTTAACGGGGTCAATGGGTTTAATGGGGTCATTGGAGTCATTGGGGTCAATGGGGTCATTGGGGTTAATGGGGCCAATGGGGTCATTTGGGTTAATGGGGTCTTTGGGTTTAATGGGGTCATTGGGGTCAATGGGGTCATTGGGGTCAATGGGGTCAAAGGGGGCTGTGGCCACGAGGTGGGCGTGGCCTGACGTGGCCCCGCCCCCAGGAAGCACGCCATGATCGCCACCAACGCCCTGGCCTTTGTGGGCGGGGCCATGATGGGCGCGGCCAAGTGGGGCCCCTCCTACGTCCTCATCATCATTGGGCGGTTCCTGCTCGGCGCCTACTCAGGTATCGGCCAATGGGAAGCAAGCGCGGCTCTGCCTAGCCCCGCCCCTTAAAAGGGCGAGGTCTGCTCTTAAAGGGGTAACGCTTGATCTTAAAAGGGCGATGCCACCTCCCTGCAGGGATGTTGTCGCCTGTTAAAGGGACGATGTTGCCTGTTGAAGGGGTGTTGGGGTCTCTTAAAAGGGCAACGTCACCTCTTAAAGGGGCGATGTCATCTCTTAAAGTGACAGCACCACTTGTTTCTTAAAGGGGCAACGCCACCTCTTAAAGGGGCGACGCCACCTTTCAAATGGATGACATCATCTCTTAAAGTGACAGCACCACTTCTTAAAGGGGCAACATCACCCCTTAAAGGGACGATGTCACCTCTTACGAGGACACCACCATCTCTTAAAGGTGCTTTATTACCTCTGACAGGGGCGATGTCACCCCTTAAAGTGGCAGTGCCACAATTTAACGGGGTAACATCACCTCTTAAAGGGGCAACGCCACCACTTAAAGGGGTGACGCCAATTCTTAAAGGGGCGACGTCACCTTTCAGATGAATGACGTCATCTCTTAAAGTGACAGCACCACCTCTTAAAGGGGCAAGGCCACCTCTTAAAGGGGCAAGGCCACCTCTTAAAGGGGCGATGCCCCAATTTAACGGGGCAGCATCCTCTTAAAGGGGAAACGCCACCTCTTAAAGGAGCGATGCCCCAATTTAACGGGGCAGCATCCTCTTAAAGGGGAAACGCCACCTCTTAAAGGGGAGACGCCACTTCTTAAAGGGGCAATACCACCTCTTAATGGGGCAAGGCCACATCTTAAAGGGGCAACGCCACCTCTTAAAGGGGCGACGCCACCTCTTAAAGGGGCGATGTCACCTTTCAAAGGGATGATGTAATCTCTTAAAGTGACAGCCCCACTTCTTAAAGGGGCGATGTCACCTTTCAAAGGGATGACGTAATCTCTTAAAGGGGCAAGGCCACCTCTTAAAGGGGCAACGCCACCTCTTAAAGGAGCGATGTGTCACCTTTCAAAGGGATGACGTAATCTCTTAAAGGGGCAAGGCCACCTCTTAAAGGGGCGACGCCACCTCTTAAAGGGGCGATGTCACCTTTCAAAGGGATGATGTAATCTCTTAAAGTGACAGCCCCACTTCTTAAAGGGGCGATGTCACCTTTCAAAGGGATGATGTAATCTCTTAAAGGGACAGCCCCACTTCTTAAAGGGGCGATGTCACCTTTCAAAGGGATGACGTAATCTCTTAAAGGGGCGACGCCACTTCTTAAAGGGGCGACGCCACCTCTTAAAGGGGACGGAGCTGACGTGCTTTTCCCTGTCCCCACTCTCAGGGCTGGTCTCAGGGTTGGTTCCCATGTATGTGGGGGAGATCGCCCCCACCCACCTGCGGGGGGCTCTGGGGACCCTGCACCAATTGGCCGTCGTCATCGGCATCCTGGGGGCGCAGGTATGGGGAAGGATGGGGGGGCAGGGAAGGATGGGATTTGGGGGGGGGGGTTGCGAGTGAGATTTGGGGCCAAAAAAAGGGGATTTGGGGGTTCCTAAGGTGGTCTTCAGAGGGGGCGTGGGGTTAAAGGGGGGTCCTGGAGTGAGTTGGGGTAAATAAAGGGAACTGGGGGTCCCTCGGGTTCTTCAGGATGGGATTATGACCACATAGGATGGGATTACGCCCCCATAGGATGGGATTATGCACCTATAGGACGGGATTATGACCACATAGGATGGGATTACACCCCAATAAAACGGGATTATGCCCCCATAGGATGGGATTATCCCCCATAGGCTGGGATTACACCCCGTAGGCTGGGATTGCTCCCCCATAGGCTGGGATTGCTCCCCCATAGGCTGGGATTACGTTCCCATAGGATGGGATTACACCCCATAGCCTGGGATTACACCCCCATATGATGGAATTACACCCCCATATGATGGGATTATGCCCCAATAAAATGGGATTACCCCCCAATAAAATGGGATTACGGCCCAATAACATGGGATTACGCCCCCATACGATGGGATTACCCCCCAATAAAATGGGATTACGCCCCCATACGATGGGATTACACCCCAATAAAATGGGATTACCCCCCAATAAAATGGGATTACACCCCATATGATGGGATTACACCCCAATAAAATGGGATTACGCCCCCATATGACAGAATTACACCCCCCTATGATGTCATTACACCCCATATGATGGGAATACACCCCATAGACTGGGATTACGCCCCCATACGATGGGATTACGCCCCCATATGTATGAATTACGCCCCAATAACATGGGATTACGCCCCCATATGATGGGATTACACTCCATAGGCTGGGATTACGCCCCCATATGATGGGATTACACCCCAATAAAATGGGATTACGCCCCATATGATGGGATTACGCCCCCATACGACGGGATTACTCCCCATACGATGGGATTACACCCCATATGATGGGATTACACCCCAATAACATGGGATTACCCCCCATACGACGGGATTACGCCCCATAGACTGGGATTACACCCCATATGATGGGATTACACCCCAATAACATGGGATTACCCCCCCATACGACGGGATTATGTCCCAATAAAATGGGATTACGCCCCCATACAACGGGATTACACCCCAATAAAATGGGATTACGGCCCAATAAAATGGGATTACCCCCCCATACGACGGGATTACTCCCCATACGACGGGATTACCCCTCAATAAAATGGGATTACCCCCCAATAACATGGGATTACACCCCCACACGACGGGATTACCCGCCCATACGACGGGATTACACCCCATAGACTGGGATTACACCCCAATAACATGGGATTACCCCCCATACGATGGGATTATACCCTCATATGACCGAATTATCCCCCAATAAAATGGGATTACACCCCAATAAAATGGGATTACACCCCAATAACATGGGATTACACCCCAATAACATGGGATTACGCCCCCACACGACGGGATTACCCCCCAATAAAATGGGATTACCCCCCCATACGACGGGATTATGCCCCCATATGATGGGATTACACCCCAATAACATGGGATTACCCCCCCACACGACGGGATTACGCCCCCATACGACGGGATTACACCCCATAGACTGGGATTACACCCCAATAACATGGGATTACCCCCCCATATGACGGGATTATGCCCCAATAAAATGGGATTACGCCCCCATACAACGGGATTACACCCCAATAAAACGGGATTACACCCCAATAACATGGGATTACGCCCCCATACGATGGGATTACGCCCCAATAAAATGGGATTACACCCCAATAACATGGGATTACGCCCCCATACGATGGGATTACCCCCCCATACGACAGGATTACACCCCAATAAAATGGGATTACCCCCCCATACGACGGGATTACACCCCAATAAAATGGGATTACGGCCCAATAAAATGGGATTACCCCCCCATACGACGGGATTACCCCCTCATACGACGGGATTACCCCCCAATAAAATGGGATTACCCCCCCATACGACAGGATTACACCCCAATAAAATGGGATTACCCCCCATACGATGGGATTACCCCCCAATAACATGGGATTATGCCCCCATACGACGGGATTATGCCCCAATAAAATGGGATTGCGCCCCCATATGACGGGATTACACCCCAATAAAATGGGATTATGGCCCAATAAAATGGGATTACCCCCCCATACGACGGGATTACGCCCCCATACGACGGGATTATGCCCCAATAAAATGGGATTACTCCCCAATAAAATGGGATTACGCCCCCACACGACGGGATTACCCCCCAATAATATGGGATTACCCCCCCATACGACGGGATTACCCCCCCATACGACGGGCTCACCCCCCCCTCCTTGCAGGTGCTGGGGCTGGGGGCCCTGCTGGGCACGGCGCGGCGCTGGCCGCTGCTGCTGGGTTTGGGGCTGTGCCCCGCCGCCCTGCAGGCCCTGCTGCTGCCGCGCTGCCCCGACAGCCCGCGATTCCTCATGGCCTCCCAGCGCCGCGGCGCCGCCGCACACGGTACGGCTTCGGCCTCGTCGTCGTCTTCGTCGTCGTCGTCGTCGTCACTGCTGTTGTTGTCGGCGCCACCAGTGCTGTTGTCCTCAGTGTCGGTGCTGTTGTCGCCCTCATCTTCATCCTCATCTTCATCATCATCGTCGTCATCATCGTCATCATTATCGTTCTCATCGTCATCATCATCATCGTCGTCGTTGTCGTCGTCATCATTGTTATCATCCTCATTATCATCATCCTCCTCGTCCTCGTCATTGTCGTCCTCCTCCTCCTCATCTTCCTCATCCTCATCTTCATCCTCATCATCCTCATCTTCATCCTCATCATTGTTGTCATCTTCATCATCCTCATCATCATTATCATCATCTTCATCATTGTTATCATCATCATCATTATCATTATCATCCTCATCATCATCATCATCCTCATTATCGTCCTCCTCCTCGTCCTCATGATTGTCGTCCTCGTTGTCTCCATCATCATTGTCATCCTCCTCATCTTCATCCTCATCCTTGTTGTCATCATCCTCATCCTCATCATCATTATCATCATCATCATCATTGTTATCATCCTCATTATCATCATCATCCTCGTTATCGTCATCCTGATTATCATCATCATCCTCGTTATCGTCATCCTCATCACCATCAGCATTGTTGGCCTCATTGTCTTCATCGCCATTGTTGTCATCATCCTCATCGTCACCCTCTTCATCCTCATCTTCATCCTCATCTTCATCCTCATCTTCATCCTCCTCCTCATCATCGCGTTATCATCCTCATTATCATCCTCATTATCATCATCGTCATCATCATCCTCGTTATCGTCATCATTATTATCATCATCGTCGTCATCATCCTCATTATCGTCATCCTCCTCGTCCTCATCACTGTCACCCTCATCATCCTCATCATCACCCCCACTGTCATCCTCATCATCCTCATCTTCATCCTCTTCCTCGTTGTCATCCTCATCATCCTCATCATCGTTATCATCATCTTCATCATCCTCATCATCACCCTCGTTATCATCTTCCTCATCACCATCTGCATTGTTGTCCTCATTGTCTTCATCGCCATCGTTGTCATCATCCTCATCGTCACCCTCTTCATCCTCATCTTCATCCTCGTCTTCATCATCTTCTTCATTATCATTATCATCATCACCACCATCCTCGTTATCATCCTCATCATCCTCATCATCATCCTCCTCCTCGTCCTCATCACTGTCGTCCTCTTTGTCATCCTCATCATCCTCATCTTCATCCTCATCATCGTTGTCATCTTCATCATCCTCATCATCATTATCATCATCTTCATCATTGTTATCATCATCATCATTATCATTATCATCCTCATCATCATCATCATCCTCATTATCGTCCTCCTCCTCGTCCTCATGATTGTCGTCCTCGTTGTCTCCATCATCATTGTCATCCTCCTCATCTTCATCCTCATCCTTGTTGTCATCATCCTCATCCTCATCATCATTATCATCATCATCATCATTGTTATCATCCTGATTATCATCATCATCCTCGTTATCGTCATCCTCATCACCATCTGCATTGTTGGCCTCATTGTCTTCATCGCCATCGTTGTCCTCATCCTCATCGTCACCCTCTTCATCCTCATCTTCATCCTCATCTTCATCCTCATCTTCATCCTCATCTTCATCATCATCGTCGTCATCATCTTCATCATCGTTATCGTCATCATCGTCATCATCATCCTCGTTATCGTCATCATTATTATCATCATCGTCGTCATCATCCTCATTATCGTCCTCCTCCTCGTCCTCATCATCCTCATCCTCATCATCCTCATCATCACCCCCACTGTCATCCTCATCATCCTCATCTTCATCCTCTTCCTCGTTGTCATCCTCATCATCCTCATCATCGTTATCATCATCTTCATCATCCTCATCATCATCCTCGTTATCGTCTTCCTCATCACCATCTGCATTGTTGTCCTCATTGTCTTCATCGCCATCGTTGTCATCATCCTCATCGTCACCCTCTTCATCCTCATCTTCATCATCTTCTTCATTATCATTATCATCATCACCACCATCCTCATTATCATCCTCATCATCCTCATTATCGTCATCCTCCTCGTCCTCATCACTGTCATCCTCATCATCCTCATCATCACCCCCACTGTCATCCTCATCATCCTCATCTTCATCCTCTTCCTTGTTGTCATCCTCATCATCTTTATCGTCATCATCATCTTCATCATCGTTATCATCATCATCATCATCATCATCCTCATTATCCTCCTCCTCATCCTCATCATCGCCGTCCCCATTGCCTTCCTCATCATCGTTGTCATCGTCCCCTTCCTCATCCTCATCATCCTCACCATCACCCCATTGTCATCTTCATCATCCTCATCCTCATCTTCCTCATCACCCTCATCATCCTCGTCACCCTCGTCACCTTCATCACCCTCATCACTCCCATGACCTTCATCATCACCCTCATCATCATCCTCCTCTTCCTCATCACTCTCCTCATCCTCATCACCCTCCTCATCATCACCCTCATCTTCCTCATCACCCTCATCACCATCATCACCCTCCTCATCCTCATCTTCCTCTTCACCCTCATCTTCCTCATCTTCCTCATCACCCTCATCACCTTCATCACCCTCATCACCCTCATCCTCAACCTCCTCACCCTCCTCATCCTCACCCCCTGCCATCCTGCCATCGTCATCGTCCTCGTCTTCATCACCGTCGTCCTGCTTGTCGTCACTGCTGTCGTCGTCGTCGTCGTCACAGCTGTGCCCCATAACCCCACATATCCCATAGCTGTGCCCCATAACCCCACACACTGCCCCACATATCCCATATCTGTGCCCCATAACCCCATACACCCCATAGCTGTGCCCCATAACCCCACACACTGCCCCACATATCCCATAGCTGCACCCCATAACCCCATAGACCCCATAGCTGTGCCCTATAACCCCATACACCCCATATCTGAGCCCCATAACCCCACACACTGCCCCACATATCCCATATCTGGGCCCCATAACCCCATACATCCCACAGCTGTGCCTCATAACCCCATGCACCCCATAGCTGTGCCCCATAACCCCACAATTACCCTACATACCCCATAACTGAGCCCCATAACCCCACACACTGCCCCACATATCCCATATCTGCACCCCATAACCCCATACACCCCACAGCTGTATCCCATAACCCCACAATTACCCTACATACCCCATAACTGAGCCCCATAACCCCATACACCCCATAACCCCAAAGCTGTGCCCCATAACCCCACACACTGCCCCACATATCCCATATCTGCACCCCATAACCCCATACACCCCACAGCTGTGCCCCATAACCCCACAATTACCCTACATACCCCATAACTGAGCCCCATAACCCCATACACCCCATAACCCCAAAGCTGTGCCCCATAACCCCACACACTGCCCCACATATCCCATAGCTGCGCCCCATAACCCCATACACCCCATAGCTGTGCCCTATAACCCCATACATCCCATATCTGAGCCCCATAACCCCACACACTGCCCCACATATCCCATATCTGGGCCCCATAACCCCATACACCCCATAGCTGTGCCCCATAACCCCACACACTGCCCCACATATCCCATAGCTGCGCCCCATAACCCCATACACCCCATAGCTGTGCCCCATAACCCCACACACTGCCCCACATATCCCATATCTGCACCCCATAACCCCATAGACCCCATAGCTGTGCCCTATAACCCCATACATCCCATATCTGAGCCCCATAACCCCACACACTGCCCCACATATCCCATATCTGGGCCCCATAACCCCATACACCCCATAGCTGTGCCCCATAACCCCACACACTGCCCCACATATCCCATAGCTGCGCCCCATAACCCCATACACCCCATATCTGAGCCCCATAACCCCACACACTGCCCCACATATCCCATATCTGTGCCCCATAACCCCATACATAACCCCATAGCTGCACCCCATAACCCCACACACTGCCCCACATATCCCATATCTGGGCCCCATAACCCCATACATCCCACAGCTGTGCCTCATAACCCCATGCACCCCATACCTGAGCCCCATAACCCCACACACTGCCCCACATATCCCATAGCTGTGCCCCATAACCCCATACATCCCATATCTGAGCCCCATAACCCCACACATTGCCCCACATATCCCATAGCTGGGCCCCATAACCCCATACACCCCATATCTGAGCCGCATAACCCCATACACCCCATAGCTGTTCCCCATAACCCCACAATTACCCTTCATACCCCATAACTGAGCCCCATAACCCCACACACTGCCCCACATATCCCATATCTGCACCCCATAACCCCATACACCCCACAGCTGTATCCCATAACCCCACAATTACCCTACATACCCCATAACTGAGCCCCATAACCCCATACACCCCATAACCCCAAAGCTGTGCCCCATAACCCCACACACTGCCCCACATATCCCATATCTGCACCCCATAACCCCATACACCCCACAGCTGTGCCCCATAACCCCACAATTACCCTACATACCCCATATCTGGGCCCCATAACCCCATACACCCCATAGCTGTGCCCCATAACCCCACAATTACCCTTCATACCCCATATCTGTGCCCCATAACCCCACACACTGCCCCACATATCCCATATCTGGGCCCCATAACCCCATACACCCCATATCTGAGCCCCATAACCCCACACACTGCCCCACATAACCCATATCTGGGCCCCATAACCCCATAACCCCAAAGCTGCGCCCTATAACCCCACTCATTGACCCCTCCACCCCATAACCCCGCCCCTCCCCGCATCTCCCACCCCCCTATTGGCCCCTCACCCCATAATCCCGCCCCTCTCCTCTACCCTCACACTCCTATTGGACCCCCACCCCATAACCCCACCCCTCCCAGCATCCCACCTTCCTATTGGCCCCCCACCCCATAACCCCGCCCCTCCCCTCAACCCTCACACTCCTATTGGACCCCATCCCATAGCCCCGCCCCTCCCCTCAACCCTCACACTCCTATTGGACCTCATCCCATAGCCCCGCCCCTCCCCTCAAACCTCACACTCCTATTGGACCTCACCTCATAACCCTGCCCCTCCCCACATCCCCCACCCTCCTATTGGTCCCACACCCCAAAGACCCGCCCCGCCCCGTAATCCTCACACTCCTATTGGTCCCCCACCACATAACCCCGCCCTTCCCCTCTATCCTCACACTCCTATTGGCCCCCCATCTCATAGCCCCGCCTCTCCCCACAGCCCTCACTCTCCTATTGGGTCCGGAGGCGGCGGAGGCGGAGCTTGAAGCGCTGGGGGCGGAGCTTCGAGGCCCCACCCCCCGATTTGGGGTACTGCGCCTCCTGGGGAGCCCCCGCCTGAGGCAGCCCTTGGTGGTGGCCATTGGGCTGCAGCTGAGCCAGCAGCTCTCCGGCATCAACGCGGTACGGGGTCAAAGGTCACGGGGTCAAGGGTCAGGGGGTCACGGGGTCACGGGGTCAGGGCGTTATGGGGTCATGATATTGTGGGGTTATGGGGGGGGTGGTGGCCATTGGGCTGCAGCTGAGCCAGCAGCTCTCTGGCATCAATGTGGTGCGGGGTCAAAGGTCACGGGGTCAAGGGTCAGGGGTCACCGGGTCACCGGGTCATGGGGTTATGGGGGTGTGGCCATTGGGCAGGTCTTAAAGGTTGTGGGTGTGGCTTTGGGTAGTGGGCGTGGCCTGGGATGGACGTGGGCGTGGCCTGAGGGGACTGTGGGCGTGGCTTCAGGAGTGTGGGCGGGGCCTTCGAGGCTGTGGGCGGGGCTTGGGAACTTGGGCAGATCTTGATTGATGTGGGCGTGGATTTGCGTGGTGGGCGTGGCCTCAGTCGGTCGTGGGCGTGGCTTCAGGGGTGTGGGCGGGGTCTTAGAGGTTGTGGGCGTGGCTTGGGATCTCGGGCACAACTTGATTGACGTGGGTGTGGCTTTCAGATAGTGGGTGTGGCCTGGGGTTTGTGGGCGTGGATTTGGGGTCGAGGGGCGGGGCCTAGTGTGGTGTGGGCGTGGCCTGGTTTTGTGGGCGTGGCCTTATGCAATGTGAGTGTGGCTTGGGATCTTGGAGCTGTCCTATTGGATGTGGGCGTGGCTTGGGGCTTGTGGGCGTGGCCTTATGCGATATGGGTGTGGCTCGGGATCTTGGAGCTGTTCTATTGCGTGTGGGTGTGGCTTGGGGCTTGTGGGCGTGGCTTCGGGTTTGTGGGCGTGGCTTCGGGGGCTCGATGTGGGCGTGGCCTTTCCCCACAGATCTTCTATTACTCCACGGCCATCTTTGAAAGCGCCGGGGTGGGGCAACCCGCCGTGGCCACCATTGGGGTCGGGGTGGTCAACGTGGCCGCCACGCTGCTCTCGGTGAGACCCCCGACCCCCCACCCCCACGGACACGCCCCCTGTTTCGTGACCACGCCCCCTCCACATTGACCACGCCCCCTGCTCTCCGACAAAACCCCCAATCCTGACCACGCCCCCTGCCTTCTGACCACGCCCCCTGTTTCGTGACCACGCCCCTCCCTCTTGACCTCGCCCCCCTGAGGCCACGCCCCTCCATTCAGACCACTCCCACCATTCTGACCACGCCCCCTGCTTCGTGACCACTCCCCCTCCACAATGACCACGCCCCCTGCTCTCTGACCAAGCCCCCCCAATCCTGACCACGCCCCCTGCCTTCTGACCACACCCCCTCCATTCTGACCACGCCCCTCCGTCCTGACCACGCCCCCTGAGGCCACGCCCCCTCCATTCAGACCACTCCCACCATTCTGACCCCGCTCCCTCCATCCAGACTCCCCCCTCCACCCTGACTATGCCCCCATTCCCCCCCCCCATAGCCCCCATGGCCCCCATAGCCCCCCATAGCCCCCCCCTTCCTCCCATACTCCCCCCGACCCCCCCATGGCCCCCTCTGACCCGGGTTTCCCCCCCCCTGACCCCCCCCACTGACCCCCCATTGCCCCCCCATAGCCCCTCACTGACCCCACCATTGCCCCCCCCACTGACCCCCCCCCATAGCCCTCCCCGACCCCCATTCCCCCCACTGACCCCCCCATAGCCCCCCCCATAGCCCCACGGCCCTCCCCATGGCCCCCCCTGACCCGGGTCCCCCCCCCCCATAGCCCCCCACTGACCCCACCATTGCCCCCCCCACTGACCCCCCCCATAGCCCCCCCCACCCCCCCATTGCCCCCCCTGACCCGGGTTTCCCCCCCCCCATAGCCCCCCATTGCCCCCCCATTGCCCCTCCATAGCCCCCCTGACCCCCCATTGCCCCCCCATAGCCCCTCACTGACCCCACCATTGCCCCCCCCACTGACCCCCCCTGACCCCCCCATAGCCCCTCACTGACCCCACCATTGCCCCCCCCACTGACCCCCCCACTGACCCCCCCACTGCCCCCCCATTGCCCCCCCATAGCTCCCCCCTTCCTCCCATAGCCCCACTGACCCGCCATTGCCCCCCCCATTGCCCCCCCTTAGCCCCCCCCATTCCCCCCCCCCGCAGCCCCCCACTGACCCCCCCTGACCCCCCCATAGCCCCTCACTGACCCACCATTGCCCCCCCCATTGACCCCCCCACTGACCCCCCCACTGACCCCCCATTGCCCCCCCATAGCCCCCCCTTCCTCCCATAGCCCCCCCCGACCCCCCATTGCCCCACCTGATCCCCCATAGCCCCCCCATAGCCCCCCCATTCCCCCCCCCGCAGCCCCCACTGACCCCCCATTGCCCCCCCATAGCCCCCCCTTCCTGCCATAGCCCCCCCCGACCCCCCCATTCCCCCCCCGCAGCCCCCCACTGACCCCCCATTGCCCCTCCATAGCCCCACTGACCCCCATTGCCCCCCCATAGCCCCTCACTGACCCCACCATTGCCCCCCCCACTGACCCCCCCACTGACCCCCCATTGCCCCCCCCATAGCCCCTCACTGACCCCACCGTTGCCCCCCCCACTGACCCCCCCACTGCCCCCCCATTGCCCCCCCATAGCCCCCCCTTCCTCCCATAGCCCCCCCCTGACCCCCCATTGCCCCACCTGATCCCCCATAGCCCCCCCATAGCCCCCCCATTCCCCCCCCCGCAGCCCCCCACTGACCCCCCATTGCCCCCCCCATAGCCCCCCCTTCCTGCCATAGCCCCCCCCGACCCCCCCATTCCCCCCCCGCAGCCCCCCACTGACCCCCCCATTGCCCCTCCATAGCCCCACTGACCCCCCATTGCCCCCCCATAGCCCCTCACTGACCCCACCATTGCCCCCCCCCACTGACCCCCCCACTGACCCCACCATTGCCCCCCCATAGCCCCTCACTGACCCCACCATTGCCCCCCCCACTGACCCCCCCACTGACCCCCCATTGCCCCCCCATAGCCCCACTGACCCCACCATTGCCCCCCCCACTGACCCCCCCACTGCCCACCCATAGCCCCCCCCTTTCTCCCATAGCCCCCCTGACCCCCCCCATTGCTCCCCCCATAGCCCCCTGACCCCCCATTGCCTCCCCATTGCCCCCCCCACTGACCCCCATAGCCCCCGCTTCCTCCCATAGCCCCCCCCCTGACCCCCCATTGCCCCCCCATAGCCCCTCACTGACCCCACCATTGCCCCCCCCCACTGGCCCCCCCCATAACCCCCCCCGACCCCCCCATGGCCCCCCCTGATCCGGGTTTCCCCCCCCGTAGCCCCCCACTGACCCCCCATTGCCCCCCCATAGCCCCCCACTGCCCCCGCCCATAGCCCCCCCGACCCCCTCATGGCCCCCCCCTGACCCGGGATTCACCCCCCATAGCCCCCCCTTCCTCCCATAGCCCCCCCCGACCCCCCCATTCCCCCCCCGCAGCCCCCCACTGCCCCCCCATTGCCCCCCATAGCCCCCCTGACCCCCCATTGCCCCCCATAGCCCCTCACTGACCCCACCATTGCCCCCCACTGACCCCCCCACTGCCCCCCCATTGCCCCCCCATAGCCCCCCCTTCCTCCCATAGCCCCCCCCGACCCCCCATTGCCCCCCCCTTTGCCCCCCCATAGCCCCACTGACCCCCCCATTGCCCCCCCATTGCCCTCCCACTGCCCCCCCATAGCCCCCCCTTCCTCCCATAGCCCCCCCCGACCCCCCATTGCCCCCCCCTTTGCCCCCCCATAGCCCCCCATAGCCCCCCCATCCCCCCCCGCAGCCCCCCACTGACCCCCCCACTGCCCCCCCATAGCTCCCCCCTTCCTCCCATAGCCCCCCCCGACCCCCCATTGCCCCCCCCTTTGCCCCCCCATAGCCCCACTGACCCCCCCATTGCCCCCCCATTGCCCCCCCCATTGCCCCCCACTGCCCCCCCTTCCTCCCATAGCCCCCCCCGACCCCCCATTGCCCCACCTGATCCCCCCATAGCCCCCCCATAGCCCCCCCATTCCCCCCCCCGCAGCCCCCCACTGCCCCCCCACTGCCCCCCCATTGCCATCCCATAGCCCCTCACTGACCCCACCATTGCCCCCCCCACTGACCCCCCCACTGACCCCCCCCACAGCCCCCCCCCGCCCCCCTGACCCCCCCCATTCCCCCCCCGCAGCTGTTCCTGGTGGAGCGCTCGGGTCGCCGCAGGCTGCAGCTGGTGGGGATCGCGGGATGTTGGGCTGCGCCGTCAGCCTCAGCGTCAGCCTGCGCCTGCAGGTCAGAGCCACGGCGCCCCATAGCGCCCCATAGCGCCCCATAGCGCCCCATAGGGACCCATAGCGACCCATAGCTGCCCCATAGCGCCCCATAGCGCCCCATAGAGACCCATAGCGACCCATAGCGACCCGTAGAGATCCATAGCGCCCCATAGAGCCCCATAGCGCCCATAGAACCCCACAGAACCCCATAGCGCCCCATAGCGCCCCATAGCGACCCATAGAACCCCACAGAACCCCATAGCACCCCCATAGCGACCTATAGCGACCCATAGCGACCCATAGCGACCCATAGCGACCCATAGCAACTTATAGAACCCCACAGAACCCCATAGCGCCCCCATAGCGACCCGTAGAGATCCATAGAGCCCCATAGCGACCCATAGAGACCCATAGCGACCCGTAGCGACCCGTAGAGATCCATAGCGCCCCATAGCGCCCCATAGAACCCCATAGCGCCCCATAGCGACCCATAGCTGCCCCATTAGCGACCCATAGCTGCCCCATAGCGACCCATAGCGACCATAGAACCCATAGTGACCTGTAGCTGCCCCATAGCGACCCATAGCGACCCGTAGAACCCCATAGAGCCCATAGAGACTCATAGCTGCCCCATAGCTGCCCCATAGCGACCCATAGAAACCCATAGAGACCCATAGCGACCATAGCGACCCATAGTGCCCCATAGAGACCCATAGCAACCCATAGAGTCCCATAGCGACCCATAGCAACCCATAGCGACCCATAGCGATCCATAGAGCCCCATAGCGCCCCATAGCGCCCCATAGTGACCCATAGCGACCCATAGCAACCCGTAGCTGCCCCATAGAGACCCATAGCTGCCCATAGCAACCCATAGCGACCCGTAGAACCCCATAGCGACCCGTAGCTGCCCCATAGCTGCCCCATAGCGACCCATAGCGACCCATAGAGACCCACAGCGCCCCACAGAACCCCAATAGCGCCCCATAGCGACCTATAGCAACCCATAGCTGCCCCATAGCACCCCATAGCGACCCATAGAGACCCATAGCAACCCATAGAGACCCATAGCGCCCCATAGCGCCCCATAGCGCCCCATAGCGCCCCATAGAGCCCCATAGCGCCCCATAGAACCCCACAGAACCCCATAGCGCCCCATAGCGCCCCATAGCGACCCATAGAACCCACAGAACCCCATAGCACCCCATAGCGACCTATAGCGACCCATAGCGACCCATAGCGACCCATAGCAACTCATAGAACCCCACAGAACCCCATAGCGCCCCATAGCGACCCGTAGAGATCCATAGAGCCCCATAGCGACCATAGAGACCCATAGCGACCCGTAGCGACCCGTAGAGATCCATAGCGCCCCATAGCGCCCCATAGAAACCCATAGCGCCCCATAGCGACCCATAGCTGCCCATAGCGACCCATAGCTGCCCCATAGCGACCCATAGCGACCCATAGAACCCCATAGTGACCTGTAGCTGCCCCATAGCGACCCATAGCGACCCGTAGAACCCCATAGAGCCCCATAGAGACTCATAGCTGCCCCATAGCTGCCCCATAGCGACCCATAGAAACCCATTAGAGACCCATAGCGACCCATAGTGCCCCATAGAGACCCATAGCAACCCATAGAGTCCCATAGCGACCCATAGCAACCCATAGCGACCCATAGCGATCCATAGAGCCCCATAGCGCCCCATAGCGCCCCATAGTGACCCATAGCGACCCATAGCAACCCGTAGCTGCCCCATAGAGACCCATAGCTGCCCCATAGCAACCCATAGCGACCCGTAGAACCCCATAGCTGCCCCATAGCGACCCATAGCGACCCATAGCGACCCATAGCTGCCCCATAGCGACCCATAGCGACCCGTAGAACCCCATAGCGACCCGTAGCTGCCCCATAGAGCCCCATAGCGACCCATAGAGACCCATAGCGACCCATAGAGTCCCATAGCACCCCATAGAGGCCCCATAGTGACCCATAGCGCCCATAGAGACCCATAGCGATAATCCCACCTAATCTGCCACTTTATCCCCCCAATCCCCCTATAATCTCCCCTAATCCCCCATAATCTCCCCTAATCCCGCCTAATCCCCCATAATCCCACCTAATCCCGTACTTCCAGGATTCCAGGAGAGCAGGAATGACCATGTTAGGAGTCACACACCTCTATAGCACCATAATCCCACACCCCTCAAGCCCCTACAGCCCCATAATCTCCCCTATTCCCCCATAATCCCACCTAATATCACCATAATCCCGCCTAAAACCGCCATAATCCCACCTAATCCCGTACTTCCAGGACTCCCAGAGAGCAGGAATGACCATGTTAGGAGTCACACACCTCTATACCACCATAATCCCACACCCCTCAAGCCCTACAGCCCCATAATCTCCCCAATCCCCCATAATCCCGCCTAATATTGCCATAATCCCACCTAAAACTGCCATAATCCCACCTAAAACCGCCATAATCCCACCTAATCCCGTACTTCCAGGACTCCCAGAGAACAGGAATGACCATGTGGGAGTCACACACCTCTATAGCACCAATAATCCCACACCCCTCAAGCCCCTACAGCCCCATAATCTCCCCTAATCCCCCATAATCCCACCTAATATCACCATAATCCCACCTAAAACCTCCATAATCCCACCTAAAACCGCCATAATCCCACCTAAAACCACCATAATCCCACCTAAAACCTCCATAATCCCACCTAATCCCGTACTTCCAGGACTCCCAGAGAGCAGGAATGACCATGTTAGGAGTCACACACCTCTATAGCACCATAATCCCACACCCCTCAAGCCCCTACAGCCCCATAATCTCCCCTAATCCCCCATAATCCCACCTAATATTGCCATAATCCCACCTAAAACCGCCATAATCCCACCTAATCCCGTACTTCCAGGATTCCAGGAGAGCAGGAATGACTATGTTAAGAGTCAGATACCTCTATAGCACCATAATCCCACACCCCTCAAGCCCCTACAGCCCATAATCTCCCCCAATCCCCCATAATCCCGCCTAATATCGCCATATCCCACCGAAAACCGCCATAATCCCACCTAATCCCGTACTTCCAGGATTCCAGGAGAGCAGAGATGACCATGTTAGGAGTCACACAGCTCTATAGCACCATAATCCCACACCCCTCAAGCCCCTACAAGCCCCATAATCTCCCCCAATCCCCCATAATCCTGCCTAATATCGCCATAATCCCACCTAAAATTGCCATAATCCCGCCTAAAACCGCCATAATCCCACCTAATCCCGTACTTCCAGGACTCCCAGAGAGCAGGAATGACCATGTTAGGAGTCACACACCTCTATAACACCATAATCCCACACCCCTCAAGCCCCTACAGCCCCATAATCTCCCCCAATCCCCCATAATACTGCCTAATATCGCCATAATCCCACCTAAAATTGCCATAATCCCGCCTAAAAACCGCCATAATCCCACCTAATCCCGTACTTCCAGGACTCCCAGAGAGCAGGAATGACCATGTTAGGAGTCACACACCTCTATACTGCCATAATACCACACCCCTCAAGCCCCTACAGCCCCATAATCTCCCCTAATCCCCCATAATCCCGCCTAATATCACCATAATCCCACCTAAAACCGCCATAATCCCGCCTAATCCCGTACTTCCAGGACTCCCCGGGCGCGGGCGCCGTCAGCCTGCTGGGAGTTTTCCTCTTTGTCACCTTCTTTGAGTTGGGCCCCGGCCCAATCCCGTGGTTCCTGGCGGCCGAGCTCTTCCCGCAGGGACCCCGACCCGCAGCCGTGGCCTTGGCTGGAGCTGCCAACTGGGCAGGGAATTTCGTGGTGGGGATGGCCTTCCCTGGCCTGCAGGTATGGGATTAGGGGGGATTATATGGGATTAGGGGGATTAGAGTGGGATTATGGGGGATTAGGGGGGATCAGATGGGATTATGTTGGGATTAGGGGGGTTATGGGAGGATTAGGGCGGAAATGTGGTTATAGGGGATCTGCACCAGGAACTTTGTGGTGGCGATGGCCTTCCCTGGGCTGCAGGTATGGGATTAGGGGGGATTAGATGGGATTAGTGGGATTATGGTGGGATTATATGGGATTATGGGGGATTAGGGTGGGATTAGGGGGTTATGGGAGGGATTAGGGGGAAAATGTGGTTATGGGGGATCTGCATCAGGAACTTTGTGGTGGGGATGGCCTTCCTGGGCTGCAGGCATGGGATTAGGGGGGATTAGATGGGATTAGGTGGGATTATATGGGATTATGGGGGATTAGGGTGGGATTAGGGGGGTTATGGGAGGATTAGAGGGGAAATGTGGTTATGGGGGATCTGCGTCAGGAACTTCGTGGTGGGGATGGCCTTCCCTGGGCTGCAGGTATGGGATTAGATGGGATTAGATGGGATTAGATGGGATTAGGGGATTAGAGTGGGATTAGGGGGATTAGGGTGAGAATTAGGGGGGGTTATTGGGATTATGGTGGGATTATATGGGATTATGGGGGATTAGGGTGGGATTAGGGGGGTTATTGGAGGATTAGGGGGGAAATGTGGTTATGGGGGATCTGCGCCAGGAACTTTGTGGTGGGGATGGCCTTCCCAGGCTGCAGGTATGGGATTAGATGAGATTAGATGGGATTAGATGGGATTAGGGGGATTAGGGTGGGATTAGGGGGGGTTATTGGAGCATTAGGGGGGAAATGTGGTTATAGGGGATCTGCATCAGGAACTTCGTGGTGGGGATGGCCTTCCCTGGCCTGCAGGTATGGGATTAGGGGGGATTAGATGGGATTAGATGGGATTAGGAGGGATTATGTTGGGATTAGGGGGGATTATGTTGGGATTAGGGGGGATGAGGGGGGATTATGTTGGGATTAGGGGGGTTATGTGAGGATTATGGAGAAATGTGGTTATGGGGGATTATTGGGGATTATGGTGGGATTATGGAGCTTTATCAGAGATTATCAGGGATTATGGTGGGATTATGGGGGGATTACAGTGGGATTATAGTGGGATTATGGGGGATTTCTATGGGATTATGGGGAATTATGAGGGTTTTGGTGGGGCTCTGAGCCCCCTCTCCCCCCAATTTAAGCCCCCCTATTACCTAATTAACTAATTAACTAATTAACCCCCCCACAGAGCTCACTGGGCCCCCTGTACTTCTTAAGGTTGGGAGGGGGGGTGGGGGTCTCCTATGGAATTTTAACAAACAACCCCCCCCCAAACAGACTCAGGATCCCCTTCCCCTCCCCCTAATGACTTCATTAGCTAATTAACTAATTAACTAATTACCCCCCTCCCCCCCGCAGCACGCTCTGGACCTGCATCCTTCTTTGGGAGTGGAGGGGGTGGGGGTCTCCTATGGGATTTTAACAACCAACCCCCCCCCAAACAGACTCAGGACCCCCTTCCCCTTCCTCTAATGACTCAATTAACTAATTAATTAATTAACTAAGTAACTAATTAACTAATTACCCCCCTGCACCACACTCTGGGACCTGTGTCCTTCCTTGGGGGGGGAGGGGGTGGGGGTCTCCCATGGGATTTTAACAACCAACCCCCCCCCAGAGAGACTCAGGACCCCCTTCCCCTCCCTCTAATGACTCAATTAACTAATTAACTAATTAACTAACTACCCCCCCCCCCCCCGCATCACACTCTGGGACCTGCGTCCTTCTTTGGGAGTGGAGGGGGTGGGGTCTCCTATGGGATTTTAAACAACCAACCCCCTCCCAAACAGACTCAGGACCCCCTTCCCCTCCTAATGACTCAATTAACTAATTAACTAATTAACTAATTAACTAATTAACTAATAGCCCCCCCCCCCCGAAGCACGCTCTGGGATCTGTGTCCTTCCTTGGGGGTGGGGGGTCTCCTACGGGATTTTAACAACCAACCCCCCCCCAAACAGACTCAGGACCGCCCTCTCCCCCCCAATGACTTCATTAGCTAATTAATTAGTTAATTAGTTAATTACCCCCCCCCCCCGCAGCACGCTCTGGGCCCGCTGGTTTTCGTCCTTTTCGCCGCCATGGGATTTTAACAACCAACCCCCCCATACAGACTCAGGACCCCCTTCCCCTCCCTCTAATGACCCAATTAGCCAATTAACTAATTAACTAATTACCCCCCCCCCCCCCCGCAGCACGCTCTGGGCCCGCTGGTTTTTCGTCCTTTTCGCCGCCATGTTGGCAGCTTCGTGGCTCTTCGCTTTCCTTCTGTTACCCGAAACCAGAGGGAGACCCTTCGAGGGGGGGGACAACGAAGGTCTGCCCCCCCCCCACCATCATCATCATCACCCCCCCCTCGGGACCCCCCCGCATCCATTGCTGGGAGGGGGGGGAGAGGGAAAGGGAGGCACCGAACTGCAGCCGCTGAGGGGGGGGGAAGATGGTTGATGGGCCCCCCCCCAAAAATGGGAATTAAATGGGGGAACGCCCCCCCCCCCCCATTTAAATGGGAATTAATGGGGGAACGCCCCCCCCCCACCTATGTAAATAAATGAATAAATGGGGACCCCCCCCATATATGGAAATAAAATCGGACCCCCCCATCTTGTTAATAAAGGGGGACCCCCCCCCACATGGGAATTAAAGGGGGGGACTCCCCACCTATGTAAATAAATGGGAGCCCCCCCCAATATGGAAATAAAATCGGACCCCCCCATGTTAATAAAGGGGGACCCCCCCCACCTATGTAAATAAATGGGGACCCCCACCTCAAAATATGGAAATAATAAAATCGGATCCCTCCCTTGTTAATAAAGGGGGACCCCCCCCCAAAATGGGAATTAAATGGGGGAAACGCTCCTCTCCCCCCCCACCGCCTATGTAAATAAATGAATAAATGGGGACCCCCCCCCCATGTTAATAAAAGCCCCCCCCCCAGTGGGAATAAAAGGAGACCCCTCCCCATGGGAATTGTGTGTCCCCCCCCAATGTAAATAAAAGGAGGAGAGCCCCCACCAATGGAAATTAAAGGGGGGCACCTTGGGGGGGGGGGACAAACATTTTGGGGGGGGGGGCAATGAAAGAAACAAACACGCGGATCCTCCTTGCTTCGCGTTCCTATTGGCCACGCCTCCTTTGTGGCCACGCCTCCTTTGTGGCCACGCCCCCTGTGTGGTCTCACGTCCCTATTGGCCACGCCCCCTGTGTGGCTACACCCCCTTTGTGGCCTCGCGTCCCAATTGGCCACGCCCCCTTTGTGGCCTCGTGTTCATATTGGCCACACCCCTTCTTGGCCACCGTCCCTATTGGACACACCCCCATTGGCCACGCCCCGTTGTGGCCACGCCCCCTCTGTGGCCTCCCATCCCTATTGACTCCACCCCTCTGTGGCCACACCCCCTTCGTGGCCTCACGTCCCCATTGGCTACACCCCCTTGGCCTCACCACCCCCAACCCCATTGGCCACGCCCCCTTCAGCTCCTAGCCCCTTTTGGCCACGCCCCCTCTTGGCCTCGCATCCCTATTGGCTACACC
>CM074610.1:390351-480400 GCA_037305975.1 Chrysolophus pictus
TTTTGCCCTTTTTTGACCCATTTTGCCCTTTTTTTGCTCCTTTTCCATTCTGTTCTGTTCTTCTTTGCCTCATTTTGCCCTTTTTCTACCCCAGTGTCCCCTTTTCCGACCCATTTTGCCCCATTTCCACCCCGCTGTGCCCTTTTTCCACCCCATTTTGCCCTTTTCCATTCCTTTTCATCCAATTTTTTTCCTTTTTTCACACTGGTGTCCCCTTTTCTGCCCCATTTTTCCCTTTTTCTGCCCCATTTTTCCCCTTTTCTGCCCCATTTTTCCCCTTCTCCACCCTTTTTCCACCCCATTTGCCCTTTTCCGCCCCATTTTGGCCCTTTTCCACTCCTCTTCATCTGTTTTTTCCCTTTTTCCACTCTAATGTGTTATTTTCCACCTTTTTCCCACCCTGGTGTCCCCTTTTCTGCCCCATTTTCCCCTTTTCTGCCCTATTTCCACCCCGTTTTCCCCTTTTCTGCCCTATTTCCACCCCATTTTCCCCCTTTTCCACCCTTTTCCCACCCTGGTGTCCCCTTTTCTGCCCCATTTTCCCCATTTTCTGCCCCATTTCTGCCCCATTTTCCCTTTTCCACCCTTTCTCCACCCTGGTGTCCCCCCTTTTCTGCCCCATTTCCCCCATTTCTGCCCCATTTTCCCCTTTTCTGCCCTATTTCCACCCCATTTTCCCCTTTTCTACCCTTTCTCCACCCTGATGTCCCCCTTTTCTACCCCATTTTCCCATTTTCTGCCCTATTTCCACCCATTTTTCCTCTTTTCCACCTTTTCTCCACCCTGGTGTCCCCCTTTTCTGCCCCATTTCCCCCTTTTCTGCCCCATTTCCCCCTTTTCTGCCTTATTTCCTCCCATTTTCCCCTTTTCTGCCCTATTTCCACCACATTTTCCCCTTTTCCATCCTTTCTCCACCCTGATGTCCCCCTTTTCTGCCCCATTCTCCCCCCTTTTCTGCCCCATTCTCCCTCCTTTTCAGCCCCATTTCCCCCTTTTCTACCCCATTTCCGCCCCATTTCCCCCTTTTCCACTCTTTTTCCTCCCCAATTTTGCCCTTTTTCCTCCCTTTTCCCCCCATTCTGCCCTTCCCCCACCCCACGCTGCCCTCTGCTGTGACAGCCGCTGACTTTTTGGGTCAAAAAAAAGGTGGAAATGTGTCCTTTGTGGGTGACGTTGGTGTCACTGGGGACGCCGCCCGTTGTGCAGCTCCTCATCCCGCGCCGTTTTTGGGGCAAAAAAGGCCAAAATGGGGCTTTGTGGCCCCACGTTTTGGGGCAAAAAGCCCCCACTGAGGCATTTCCACGGGGATTGCGTGAGCGCGGCTCCCTCTCATCTGCTAATTGCTTAATTACTCGCAGCTGCTAACGATGCTCCGGGCGCTGAGGGAGCTCCTGTGTCACTGCCTTGCCTGAGAACCCAAAACGCTGTGATTTCACCCCAGAACAGCGCTGGGGGGCGGCCCTAGGGATGCTTTTGGTGCTGATTTGGTGATTCTGGGGGGCATTCGAGCACTTTTTGGTGCTTTTTGGTGCCATTTGGGCACTTTTTGGTGCTGCTTTGGTGATTCTGGGGGGCATTCAAGCACTTTTTGGTGCTTTTTGGTACGATTTGGGCACCTTTTGGTGCTGGTTTGGTGATTCTGGGTGGCTTGTGCCCACTTTTTGGTGCTGGTTTGGTGCTTCTTGGGGGCATTTGAGCACTTTTTGGTGCTTTTTGGTGCCATTTGGGCACTTTTTGGTGCTGCTTTGGTGATTCTGGGGGACATTCGAGCACTTTTTGGTGCTTTTTGGTGCCATTTGGGCACTTTTTGGTGCTGCTTTGATGCTTCTTGGTGCTTTTTGGGCCCTTTTTGGTGCTGCTTTGGTGCTTCTTGGTGCCTTTTGGGCACTTTTTGGTGCTGCTTTGGTGCTTTTTGGTGCCTTTTGGGCACTTTTTGGTGCTGCTTTGGTGCTTTTTGGTGCCATTTGGGCACTTTTTGATGCTGGTTTGGTGGTTCTGGGGGGCGTTTGGGCACTTTTTGGTGCTTTTTGGTGCATTTGGGCACTTTTTGGTGCTGGTTTCGTGGTTCTGGGGGGCATTTGAGCACTTCTTGGTGCTTTTTGGTGCCATTTGGGCACTTTTTGGTGCTGGTTTGGTGGTTCTGGGGGGCATTTGGGCACTTTTTGGTGCTGGTTTGGTGCTTTTTGGTGCAATTTGGGTACTTTTTGGTGCAGGTTTGGTGGTTCTGGAGGGCATTCGAGCACTTTTTGGTGCTTTTTGGTACGATTTGGGCACTTTCTGGTCCTGGTTTGGTGATTCTGAGCGGCGTGTGGCCACTTTTTGGTGCTTTTTGGTACAATTTGGGCACCTTTTGGTGCTGGTTTGGTGATTCTGGGGGGCATTTGAGCACTTTTTGGTGCTTTTTGGTGCATTTGGGCACTTTTTGGTGCTGGTTTGGTGCTTCTTGGTGCCATTTGGGCTCTTTCTGGTGCTGGTTTGGTGCTTTTTGGTGCCATTTGAACACTTTTTGGTGCTTTTTGGTGCCATTTGGGCACTTTTTGGTGCTGGTTTGGTGCTTCTTGGTGCCATTTGGGCACTTTTTGATGCTTTTTGGTGCCATTTGGGTACTTTTTGGTGCAGGTTTGGTGGTTCTGGAAGGCATTCAAGCACTTTTTGGTGCTTCTTGTGCTTTTGGGAGGCTTGTGGCCACTTTTTGGTGCTTTTTGGTACGATTTGGGCACTTTTTGGTGCTGCTTTGGTGGTTCTGGGGGGCATTCGAGCACTTTTTGGTGCTGGTTTGGTGCTTTTTTGGTGCCTTTTGGGCACTTTTTGGTGCTGCTTTGGTGATTCTGGGGGGCATTTGAGCACTTTTTGGTGCTTTTTGGTACGATTTGGGCACTTTTTGGTGCTGGTTTGGTGCCATTTGGGCATTTTTTGATGCTGTTTTCGTGATCTTTGCTGGCATTTGGGCACTTTTTGGTGCTTTTTGGTGCCATTTGGGCACTTCTTGTTGCTAGCTTGATGATTTTGGGGGGCATTTGGGAACTTTTTGATGCTTTTTGGTGGCGTTTTGGTGCTTTTTGGTGCCATTTTGGCACTTCTTGGTGCTGGTTTGGTGCTTCTTGGTGCCATTTGGGCACTTTTTGGTGCTGCTTTGGTGATTCTGGGGGGCATTCGGGCACTATTTGGTGCTTCTTGGTGCCATTTGGGCACTTTCTGGTGCTGATTTGGTGCTTTTTGGTGCCATTTGGGCACTTTTTGGTGGTCTGGCACTTTCTGGTGGTGTTTTGGTGCATTTTGGTGGCATTATCACGATTTTTTGGGGGCATCTGGCATTTTTTCGTGGTGTTCTGGTGCTTTTTGCTGGCATTTGTTCAATTTTGGTGCTGGTTTGCTGCCTTTTGGTGCCATTTTTCTGCTTTCCCATGCAGCTTCGGTGCCATTCTGGCGACTTCTGGTGGCATTTTTGGTGCTGTTTCGGTGACTTTTGGCGGTGTTTCAGTGATATTTTGCTGCTACAAACCAAAGCAGCCCCTTCAGCCTTCCTGCAAACAGGAGGAAACGCCCCCAAATGCCCCCCCAAATTTTTTTTTAACCCTTTTCCCTGCAGTGCTGTCAGTTCTGCCTGCAGCGCTTTGCTTTCCCTGCGTGTTTCCCCCTTCTGCCTTCTCCAAAGGTTGCTTTCAGGTTAAGAAACGGCGTAAAAAGGAAAAAAAAAGTCAACCCCACAGCTTTCGTGGTGCCCCCTGAGCCCTTTTTCCACCCTGAAAAAGGGGCAGAATGGGAAAAACGGAGTGTGTCCCCTCCTGTGTCCCCTCCTGTGTCACCTGGTGTCACCCTGTGTCCCTGCAGATGCTGACGAGGAGCTGCTGCGTGGCCTGGAAGGAGCTCTGGGGGTGAAGAAGAAGAAGCGGGGCCCCAGGAAGCAGAAGGAAAACAAACCTGGGAAACCAAGGAAAAGGAAAAAATTGGTGAGTGCCCCCTCCCCCCCCGCGATGGGGGCTGCGTTGTCAGCTCGTGGGGGGGGGTCAGCACTGCTCACCGGTGTCCGTTCTGCAGCACCAAGGCACCTCGGGGTGGTGTGAGCTCACTGTGCTGGGGGATGGGGGGCTTGGGGGTGGCACGTGGGGGTCTTGGGGTGACAGAGGGAGTCTTAAGGTGACACATGGAGGTCTGGGGGTGACATGTGGGAGTCTTGGGGTGACAGAGAGGGTCTTAGGGTGACACATGGGGGTCTTGGGGTGACATGTGGGGGTCTTGGGGTGACAGAGGGAGGCTTAAGGTGACAAATGGAGGTCTGGGGGTGACATGTGGGGGTCTTGGGATGGCAGAGAGGGTCTTAGGGTGACACATGGGGGTCTTGGGGTGGCAGAGAGGGTCTTGGGGTGGCACGTGGGGGTCTTGGGGTGACAAGTGGGGGTCTGGGGGTGGCACGTGGGGGACTTGGGGTGGCAGAGGGAGGCTTAAGGTGACACATGGAGGTCTGGGGGTGACATGTGGGGGTCTGGGGGTGACATGTGGGGGTCTTGGGGAGACAGAGAGAGGCTTAAGGTGACACATGGAGGTCTGGGGGTGACACATGAGGGTCTGGGGGTGGCACGTGGGGGTCTTGGGGTGACAAGTGGGGGTCTGGGGGTGACACGTGGGGTCTTGGGGTGATAGAGGGAGTCTTAAGGTGACACATGGAGGTCTGGGGGTGACACGTGGGGGTCTTGGGGTGACACGTGGGGGTCTTGGGGTGATAGAGGGAGGCTTAAGGTGACACGTGGGGGTCTTGGGGTGACAGAGGGAGTCTTAAGGTGACACATGGAGGTCTGGGGGTGACATGTGGGAGTCTTGGGATGGCAGAGAGGGTCTTAGGGTGACACATGGGGGTCTTGGGGTGGCAGAGAGGGTCTTGGGGTGGCACGTGGGGGTCTTGGGGTGACAAGTGGGGGTCTGGGGGTGGCACGTGGGGGACTTGGGGTGGCAGAGGGAGGCTTAAGGTGACACATGGAGATCTGGGGGTGACACATGGGGGTCTTAGGGTGACATGTGGGGGTCTTGGGGTGATAGAGGGAGGCTTAAGGTGACACGTGGGGGTCTTGGGGTGATAGAGGGAGTCTTAAGGTGACACATGGAGGTCTGGGGGTGACACATGGAGGTCTGGGGGTGACATGTGGGAGTCTTGGGGTGACAGAGAGGGTCTTAGGGTGACACATGGGGGTCTTGGGGTGGCAGAGAGGGTCTTGGAGTGACACATGGGGGTCTTGGGGTGACAGAGGGAGTCTTAAGGTGACACATGGAGGTCTGGGGGTGACATGTGGGGGTCTTGGGGAGACAGAGAGAGGCTTAAGGTGACACATGGAGGTCTGGGGGTGACACATGAGGGTCTGGGGGTGGCACGTGGGGGTCTTGGGGTGACAAGTGGGGGTCTGGGGGTGACACGTGGGGTCTTGGGGTGATAGAGGGAGGCTTAAGGTGACACATGGAGGTCTGGGGGTGACATGTGGGGGTCTTGGGGAGACAGAGAGAGGCTTAAGGTGACACATGGAGGTCTGGGGGTGACACATGAGGGTCTGGGGGTGGCACGTGGGGGTCTTGGGGTGACAAGTGGGGGTCTGGGGGTGACACGTGGGGTCTTGGGGTGATAGAGGGAGGCTTAAGGTGACACATGGAGGTCTGGGGGTGACATGTGGGGGTCTTGGGGTGATAGAGGGAGGCTTAAGGTGATGCATGGAGGTCTGGGGGTGACGTGTGGGAGTCTTGGGGTGACAGAGAGGGTCTTAGGGTGACACGTGGGGGTCTTGGGGTGACAGAGGGAGGCTTAAGGTGACATATGAAAGTCTGGGGGTGACATGTGGGGGTCTTAGGGTGGCAGAGAAGGTCTTGGGATGACGTGGGGGCCTAGAGGTGACAGAGAGGGTCTTAGGGTGACACGTGGAGGTCTTGGGGTGACAGAGGGAGGCTTAAGGTGACAAATGGAGGTGTTGGGGTGACATATGGGGTCGGTGACAGAACTTGAGGGTGACACGTGGGACTCGGGGTGACGGGTGGGGGTCTGGGTGTGACAGGAGGGGGGTGACAGGCGGGGTGTCGTTGCTGCGGGCCTCGAGGTGGTGACGCAGGGGGTTGTTGGGGTGACTTGGGGGGGTCTGGGGTGACGCAGGTGAGCGAGGACGAGTTCGAGTCGGAGCGCGATGAGTACCGGGAGAAGTCGGAGAGCGGCGGCAGCGACTACGGCGGCGTGGCCAAAAAGAAGCGGCGGAAGCACAGGGAGAAGAAGGAGAAGAAAACAAAGAGGCGGAAAAAGATGGACGAGGAGGGGGGGCAGAAGGTGAAGGTAAGGCCTTGGGGGGGGTCCCGGTGCCTGTGTTGAGGCTGGAGGGTGCAGCTGGGGGTCCCCACACACACATGCTGACCTCCCTGTCTCCGTGGGAGGGGTCCTGGTGCCTGTGTTGAGGCTAAGGGGGGGTCCTGGTGCAGCTGGGGGTCCCCAAACACCCATGCTGACCTCCATGTCCCCATGGGGAGGGGGTCTTGATGCTTGTGTTGGGGCTGGGGGCGGTCCTGGTGCAGCTGAGGGTCCCCAGACACCCATGCTGACCTTCCTGTCCCTATGGGGGGGGTCCCGGTGCCTGTGATGGGGCTAAGGGGTGGTTGTGGTGTAGCTGGGGGTCTGCACACCCCCATGCTGACCTCCCTGTCCCCATGGTGGGGGTCCTGATGCTTGTATTGAGGCTGGGGGCGGTCCTGGTGCAGCTGGGGGTCCCCAGCCATCCGTGCTGACCTTCCTGTCCCCATGGTTGGGGTCCTGATGCTTGTGTTGAGGCTAAGGGGGGGGTCCTGGTGTAGCTGGGGTCTCCAGACGCCGTGCTGACCTCCCTGTCCCCATGGGGGGGATTCTGGTCCTGTGCTGGGGCTAAGAGGGGGTCCTGGTGCAGGTGGGGGTCCCCACACACCCATGCTGACCTCCATGTCCCTGTGGGGGGGTCCTGATGCCTGTGTTGGGGCTGGGGGGGGATCCTGGTGCAGCTGGGGGTCTCCATGCCCCCATGCTGACCTCCCTGTCCCTGTGGGGGGGATTCTGGTCCTGTGTTGAGGCTGGGGGGGTCCTGGTGCAGCTGGGGGTCTCCACACCCCCATGCTGACCTCCCTGTCCCTGTGGGGGGGATTCTGGTCCTGTGTTGAGGCTGGGGGGGTCCTGGTGCAGCTGGGGGTCCCCAGACACCATGCTGACCTCCCTGTCCCCATGGGGGGGATTCTGGTCCTGTGCTGGGGCTAAGGGGGGGTCCTGGTGCAGGTGGGGGTCTCCACACACCCATGCTGACCTCCCTGTCCCCGTGGGAGGGATCCTGGTGCCTGTGTTGAGGCTAAGGGGGGGTCCTGGTGCAGCTGGGGGTCCCCAAACACCCATGCTGACCTTCCTGTCCCTATGGGGGGGGTCCTGGTGCCTGTGTTGGGGTAAGGCGGGAGTCCTGGTGCAGCTGGGGGTCCCCACACCCCCATGCTGACCTTCCTGTCCCCATGGTTGGGGTCTTGATGTTTGTTTTGGGGTTGGGGGCGGTCCTGGTGCAGCTGGGGGTCCCCAGCCATCCGTGCTGACCTTCCTGTCCCCATGGTTGGGGTCCTGATGCTTGTATTGAGGCTGGGGGGGGGTCCTGGTGCAGCTGGGGGTCCCCAGACACCATACTGACCTTCCTGTCCCTATGGGGGGGGGCCCGGTGCCTGTGATGGGGCTCGGGGGGGGTCCTGGTGCAGCTGGGGGTTTCCACGCCCCCATGCTGACCTTCCTGTCCCCATGGGGAGGAGTCCCTGGTGCCTGTGTTGAGGCTGGGGGGGGTCCTGATGCAGCTGGGGGTCCCCACACCCCCATGCTGACCTCCCTGTCCCTGTGGGGAGGATTCTGGTCCTGTGTTGAGGCTGGGGGGGTCCTGGTGCAGCTGGGGGGTCCCCACGCACCCGTGCTGACCTTCCAGTCCCCATGGGGGAGGTCATGACACCTGTGTTGGGGCTAAGGGGGGGTCGTGGTGCAGCTGGGGGTCCCCAGACCCCCATGCTGACCTCCCTGTCCCTGTGGGGATGCAGCCGGTGGAGCAGAAGTCGTCGGCGCAGCTGTTGGGTGCGTGGGGGCTGGAGGATGTGGACCACATCTTCACCGAGGAGGACTACCACACGCTCACCAACTACAAAGCATTCAGCCAGTTCATGAGGTGAGGGTGGGGGGCTGCTGAAGGCACCGTGGGGGGGCTTTGGGGGCACAGTGGGGTGCTTTGGAGGCAGTTGAAGTGAACTTGGGGTGCTTTGGGGGCACAGTGGGGTGCTTTGGGGGCAGTTGAAGTGAACTTGGGGTGCTTTGGGGGCACAGTGGGGTGCTTTGGAGGCAGTTGAAGTGAACTTGGGGTGCCTTGGGGGCACCTTGGGGTGCTTTGGGGGCAGTTGAAGTGAACTTGGGGTGCTTTGGGGGCACAGTAGGGTGCTTTGGGGGCAATTGAAGTGAACTTGGGGTGCTTTGGGGGCACAGTAGGGTGCTTTGGGGGCAGTTGAAGTGAACTTGGGGTGGTTTGGGGGCACAGTGGGGTGCTTTGGGGGCAATTGAAGTGAACTTGGGGTGCTTTGGGGGCAGTTGAAGTGAACTTGGGGTGGTTTGGGGGCACAGTGGGGTGCTTTGGGGGCAATTGAAGTGAACTTGGGGTGCTTTGGGGGCAGTTGAAGTGAACTTGGGGTGGTTTGGGGGCACCTTGGGGTGCTTTGGGGGCAGTTGAAGTGAACTTGGGGTGCCTTGGGGGCACCTTGGGGTGCTTTGGGGGCAGTTGAAGTGAACTTGGGGTGCCTTGGGGGCACCTTGGGGTGCTTTGGGGGCAGTTGAAGTGAACTTGGGGTGGTTTGGGGGCACAGTGGGGTGCTTTGGGGGCAGTTGAAGTGAACTTGGGGTGCTTTGGGGGCAGTTGAAGTGAACTTGGGGTGGTTTGGGGGCACAGTGGGGTGCTTTGGGGGCAATTGAAGTGAACTTGGGGTGCTTTGGGGGCAGTTGAAGTGAACTTGGGGTGCCTTGGGGGCACAGTGGGGTGCTTTGGGGGCAATTGAAGTGAACTTGGGGTGCTTTGGGGGCAGTTGAAGTGAACTTGGGGTGGTTTGGGGGCACAGTGGGGTGCTTTGGGGGCAATTGAAGTGAACTTGGGGTGCTTTGGGGGCAGTTGAAGTGAACTTGGGGTGGTTTGGGGGCACAGTGGGGTGCTTTGGGGGCAGTTGAAGTGAACTTGGGGTGCCTTGGGGGCACCTTGGGGTGCTTTGGGGGCAGTTGAAGTGAACTTGGGGTGGTTTGGGGGCACAGTGGGGTGCTTTGGGGGCAGTTGAAGTGAACTTGGGGTGCTTTGGGGGTACCTTGGGGTGCTTTGGTGGCAGCTGAAGGCCCCTTGTGTGCTTTGGGGGCAGCTGAAAGCCCCTTGGGGTGCTTTGTGGGTACCTTGGGGTGCTTTGGGGTCAGCTGAAGGTTCCTTGGGGTGCTTTGCGAGTGCTTTGGGGTGCTTTGGTGGCAGCTGAAGTCTCCTTGGGGTGCTTTGGGGGCAGCTGAAGTCACTTTGGGGGTGCTTTGGGAGTGCTTTGGGGTGCTTTGGGCGCAGCTGAAGTCACTTTGGGGTGCTTTGGGGGTACCTTGGGGTGCTTTGTGGGCAGCTGAAATCACCTTGGGGTGTTTTGGGGGTACCTTGGGGTGCTTTGGGGGTCGCTGAAGTCACCTTGGGGTGCTTTGGGGGCAGCTGAAGTCACTTTGGGGTGCTTTGGAGGTACCTTAGGGTGCTTTGGGGGCAGCTGAAGGCCCTTGGGGTACTTTGGGGGTACCTTGGGGTGCTTTGGGGGTACCTTAGGGTGCTTTGGGGGCAGCTGAAGGCTCCTTGGGATACTTTGGGGGTACCTTGGGGTGCTTTGAGAGTGCTTTGGGGGCAGCTGAAGGCTCTTTGGGGTGCTTTGGGGGTACCTTGGGGTGCTTTGGGGGCAGCTGAAGGCTCCTTGAGGTGCTTTGGGGGTACCTTGGGGTGTTTGAGGGTACCTTAGGGTGCTTTGGGGGCAGCTGATGGCTCCTTGGGGTGCTTTGGGGGTACCTTGGGGTGCTTTGAGAGTGTTTTGGGGGCAGCTGAAGGCTCTTTGGGGTGCTTTGGGGGTACCTTGGGGTGCTTTGGGGGCAGCTGAAGGCCCTTGGGGTACTTTGGGGGTACCTTGGGGTGCTTTGGGGATACCTTGGGGTGCTTTGGGGGCAGCCCCTGGGGTCTCCATGGGAGCACCTTGGTGCGCTCCGGGGGCCCTTAGGGGGGGTTTCCAGCCGCGCTGCCGCCCGCCGCAGGCCGCTGATCGCCAAGAAGAACCCCAAGATCCCCATGTCCAAGATGATGACCATCCTGGGCGCCAAATGGCGCGAGTTCAGCGCCAACAACCCCTTCAAGGGCTCCGCCGCCGCCGTGGCCGCCGCCGCCGCCGCTGCCGCCGCCGCCGTGGCTGAGCAGGTGTCGGCCGCCGTCGCTGCCGTGGCTCCCGAGGCGCCGCCGCCTCCCCTGCGCAAGGCCAAGACCAAGGAGGGCAAAGGTGGGCGCTGGGGGACCCCGGGGTGCCCTCCTGCTTGGGGACACCGTGCCCAGAACATGGGGTGACATTTCTGGTGGGGACACCTCCTGGTTGGGGACACTGTGCCCGGACCCTGGGTGCCATTCCTGGTTGGGGACACCGTGCCCAGACCCTGGGGTGTCATACCTGGTTGGGGACACCTCCTGGTTGGGGACACCATGCCCAGACCCTGGGGTGCCATTCCTGGTGGGGACACCTCCTGATTGGGGACACCATGCCCAGACCCTGGGGTGACATTCCTGGTGGGGACACCTCCTGATTGGGGACACCATGCCCAAACCCTGGGGTGACATTCCTGGTGGGGACACCATGCCCAGACCCTGGGGTGACATTCCTGGTGGGGACACCGTGCCCAGACCCTGGGTGTCATTCCTGGTGGGGACACCATGCCCAGACCCTGGGGTGCCATTCCTGGTTGGGGACACCTCCTGATGGGGACACCATGCCCAGACCCTGGGTGCCATTCCTGATTGAGGACACCTCCTGATTGGAGACACCGTGCCCAGACCCTGGGGTGCCATTCCTGGTGGGGACACCGTGCCCCTTCCTGGTGGGGGCACCGTGCCCAGACCCTGGGGTGCCATTCCTGGTTGGGGACACCACCTGGTTGGGGACACCGTGCCCAGAGCCTGGGATGTCATTCCTGGTTGGGGACACCGTGCACGGACCCTGGGGTGCCATTCCTGGTTGAGGACACCTCCTGATTGGGGACACCGTGCCCAGACCCTGGGGTGACATTTCTGGTGGGGACACTGTGCCCAGTCCCTGGGGTGACATTCCTGGTGGGGACACCGTGCCCGGACCCTGGGGTGCCATTCCTGGTTGAGGACACCTCCTGGTTGGGGACACCGTGCCCAGAGCCTGGGATGTCATTCCTGGTTGGGGACACCGTGCACGGACCCTGGGGTGCCATTCCTGGTTGAGGACACCTCCTGGTTGGGGACACCGTGCCCAGATCCCAGGGTGCCATTCCTGGTGGGGACACCGTGCCCAGACCCTGGGGTGCCATTCCTGGTTGAGGACACCTCCTGGTTGGGGACACCGTGCCCAGACCCTGGGGTGACATTTCTGGTGGGGACACCGTGCCCGGACCCTGGGTGCCATTCCTGGTTGAGGACACCTCCTGGTTGGGGACACCATGCCCAGAGCCTGGGGTGTCATTCCTGGTGGGGACACCTCCTGATTGGGGACACCGTGCCCAGACCCTGGGGTGACATTTCTGCTGGGAACACCGTGCCCGGACCCTGGGTGCCATTCCTGGTTGAGGACACCTCCTGGTTGGGGACACCGTGCCCAGAGCCTGGGTGTCATTCCTGGTGGGGACACCATGCCCAGACCATGGGGTGACATTTCTGGGGGGACACCGTGCCCGGACCCTGGGGTGCCATTCCTGGTTGAGGACACCTCCTGATTGGGGACACCGTGTCCAGAGCCTGGGGTGCCATTCCTGGTTGGGGACACCGTGCCCAGTCCCTGGAGTGCCATTCCTGGTTGGGGACACCTCCTGATTGGGGACACTGTGCCCAGACCCTGGGGTGACATTCCTGGTGGGGACACCGTGCCCGGACCCTGGGGTGCCATTCCTGGTTGAGGACACCTCCTGGTTGGGGACACCGTGCCCAGAGCCTGGGATGTCATTCCTGGTTGGGGACACCGTGCCCGGAGCCTGGGGTGCCATTCCTGGTGGGGACACCGTGCTCAGACCCTGGGGTGCCATTCCTGGTTGGGGACACCGTGCCTGGACCCTGGGATGTCATTCCTGGTGGGGACACCGTGCCCAGATCCCAGGGTGTCATTCCTGGTGGGGACCCCAAGGTACCCTTTGTGTTTTGGACACTGTGCCCAGACCCCCGGGGTGTCCTTTGTGTTGGGGACCCCAGGGTGTCTTTTGTATTACGGACACTGTGCCCAGACCCCGGGGTGCCCTCCTGATTGGGGACATCATACCAGACCCTGAGATCCCATTCCTGATTGGGGACCCCCTGCCCAGACCCCGAGGTCCCCTCCTGATTGGGGACATCAAACCCAGACCCCGGGGTCCCATTCCTGATTGGGGACACCCTACCCAGATCCTGGGGTGCCCTTTGCATTGGGGACCCCCTGCCCAGACCCCGAGGTCCCCTTCATGTTGTGGACACGGTGCTGTCCCCTCTGCTCCCCCCACACTCTGGGTAAGCTCCTCCCATCCACTTGTGCCCCTTGGGGACGTGGTGGCCGTGTCCCCCCCCCAGGACCCGGCCACAAGAAGCGCAGTAAGAGCCCACGAGTGCCCGAGCTGAAGAGGAAGATGAAGGGGAAGAAGATGGCACCGCTGAAGATCAAGCTGGGCGTCATCGGCGGCAAGCGCAAGAAGAGCAGCTCGGTGAGGTCCCCTCCTGGTGTCCCGTCCCTGTGTCCCCAAGCTGTGGCACCTGACTGCATGACCCCCCACCCCACGAGCCTGCAGGGGCACCCGCACCCACATTCGCCCCCACGAGCCCCTCTTGTCCCTTCTTGTCACCGCCTCCACTTTCCACTGTCTGTGTCCCCGTGTCCCCTTGTCCCCGTGTCCCCTCGTCCCCGTGTCCCCTCATCTCCGTGTCCCCTCGTCCCCGTGTCCCCTCGTCCCCGTGTCCCCTTGTCCCCGTGTCCCCTCGTCCCCATGTCCCTGTATCCCTGTGACCTTATGTCCCCATGTCCCCATGTCCCTGTCCCACGGTATCCCTGTGACCCCATGTCCCCTCATCTCCACGTCCCCTCATCCCCATGTCCCCTCGTCCCCATGTCCCTGTATCCCTGTGACCTTGTGTCCCCTTGTCCCCATGTCCCTGTGTCCCTTTGTCCCCGTATCCCTGTGTCCCTGTGTCCCCTCGTCCCCATGTCCCCATGTTTCTGTGTCCCCGTATCCCTGTGACCCCGTGTCCCCTCATCTCCGTGTCCTCATGTCCCTATGTCCCCTCATCCCTGTGTCCCCTTGTTTCTATGACCCTGTGTCCCCTCGTCCCCATATCCCTGTGTCCCCGTATCCCTGTGTCCCTGTGTCCCCTCATTTCCGTGTTTCATGTCCCCATTTCCCCTTGTTTCTGTATCCCTGTATCCCTGTGACCCCGTGTCCCCATGTCCCCTCATCCCCATGTCCCCTTGTTTCCATGTTCCCGTGTCCCCTCGTCCCCATGTCCCCTCATCTCTGTGTCCTCATGTCCCCATGTCCCCTCGTCCCCATGTCCCCTTGTTTCTGTGCCCCTGTATCCCCTGTGACCCGTGTCCCCTCATCCCCATGTCCCCTCATCCCCATGTCCCTGTATCCCTGTGACCCGATGTCCCCTCATCTCCATGTCCCCATGTCCCCTCGTCCCCGTGTCCCCGTGTCCCCTCATCCCCATGTCCCCTCGTCCCCATGTCCCTGTATCCCTGTGACCTTGTGTCCCCATGTCCCCATGTCCCTGTCCCACGGTATCCCTGTGACCCCATGTCCCCTCATCTCCGTGTCCTCATGTCCCCATGTCCCCTCATCCCCATGTCCCCTTGTTTCTGTGTCCCTGTATCCCTGTGACCCGTGTCCCCTCATCCCCATGTCCCCTCGTCCCCATGTTCCCTTGTTTCTGCGTCCCTGTATCCCTGTGACCCCATGTCCCCTCATCTCCGTGTCCTCATGTCCCCATGTCCCCTCGTCCCCATGTCCCCTTGTTTCTGTGTCCCTGTATCCCTGTGACCCGTGTCCCCTCAACCCCATGTCCCCTCGTCCTCATGTTCCCTTGTTTCTGCGTCCCTGTATCCCTGTGACCCCGTGTCCCCTCATCTCCGTGTCCTCATGTCCCCATGTCCCCTCATCCCCATGTCCCCTCATCTCCATGTCCCCGTGTCCCCTCGTCCCTGTGTCCCCTTGTTTCCATGTCCCCTCGTTCCCATGTCCCCTTGTCCCCGTGTCCCCTCATCCCCGTGTCCCTGTATCCCTGTGACCCCATGTCCCCTCATCTCCGTGTCCTCATGTCCCCTCATCCCCATGTCCCCTCATCCCCATGTCCCTGTATCCCTGTGACCCCATGTCCCCTCGTCCCTATGTCCCCTCGTCTCCATGTCCCTGTATCCCTGTGATCCGTGTCCCCTCATCTCCGTGTCCCTGTGTCCCTGTATCCCCGTGTCCCCATATCCCTGTGACCTGTGTCCCCTCATCCCCATGTCCCCTCGTCCCCATGTCCCCTTGTTTCCGTGTCCCCGTATCCCTGTGACCCCGTGTCCCCTCATCTCCGTGTCCCTGTGTCCCCTCATCCCCATGTCCCCTCGTCCCCATGTCCCCATGTCCCCTCATCTCCGTGTCCTCATATCCCCAAATCCCCTCATCCCCATATCTCCTCATCCCAACGTCCCCTCGTTGTCCTGATGTCCCCGTGTCCCCTTGTCCCTATACACGTCCCCCTGTCCCCCTGGTGTCCCCAACTGCCACCCCCCCACGCAGAGCGAGGACGCCGGGGAGGCAGAGGAGGAATCAGACGCCGAGAGCTCGAGCGTCCACAGCGCGTCCGCCCGCTCCGACCCCGCCGGCCGCATCAAGAAGCTGAAGCGGGGCCGGCCGGGCCGTAAGAAGAAGAAGGGTGAGCGTCCCCAAAGCCACCCCCCCTCGCTGTCACCCCGCCTCGGGGACCTCGGGTGACGTCGCCGTCTCTCCTCGCAGTTCCCTGCACCGTCCTCAACAGGGAGCGCGGCCCCGCAGGGACGGCCGCTGTGCCCGGGCACGGTGAGAGCCCTCCCCGTGTCCCCTCTGTCCCCGAGCCTGCTGTCACCTCCCCCTGCCCTCCCCCTCCCCCCCGTGGTGTTGCTCGCGGTCCTGGCTTCTGGGGGGGGGGTCCCGGAGGGGGGTCTGCAGCCTCTGGCTTTGTCTTGGGGTGTGCCCACGTCCCCTGTGTCCCCACCCCCAGTGCTCCCAGTGCCCACATCCCTATCACCTCCAGTATCGTGTCCCCGTGTCCCCATTATCCCCCTGCTGTCCCCATCACCCCCCCATCCCCATGTCCCCTTTCCACTCCTGTCCCCATCACCCCCCATCCCCGTGTCCCCATCCTGTCCCCATTTTCCCATTTCCCCTCCTGTCCCCATGTCCCCTTTCCCCTCCTGTCCCCATCACCCCCCCATCCCCATGTCCCCCTCCTGTCCCCATCACCCCCCATCCCCGTGTCCCCATCCTGTCCCCATGTCCCCTTTCCCCTCCTGCCCCCATCACCCCCCCATCCCCATTCCCCTCCTGTCCCCATGTCCCCCCCATCCCCATGTCCCTCTACTCTCCCCATCACCCCCCCATCCTCCTGTTCCCATGCCCCCCTCCTGTCCCCATCACCTCCCCATCCCCATGTCCCCTTCCTGTCCCCATCACCCCCCCATCCTCCTGTTCCCATGTCCCCCTCCTGTCCCCATCACCCCCCATCCCCATGTCCCCCTCCTGTCCCCATCACCCCCCCATCCCCACGTCCCCCTCATGTCCCCATCACCCCCCCGTCCTCCTGTCCCCATGCCCCCCTCCTGTCCCCATGTCCCCCCCATCCCCATATCCCCCTGCTGTCCCCATGCTCCCTTCCCCCTGCTGTCCCCATTCCCCCCCCGATGTCCCCCCCATCCGTGGGGCTGCATTGGCAGCGTGCAGTTCTCTCCATACAGGTCCGGGGCCGGAGGAGGACGGGGATGGCTACGAAACGGACCACCAGGACTACTGCGAAGTGTGCCAGCAGGGGGGGGAGATCATCCTGTGTGACACGTGCCCCCGTGCCTACCACCTCGTCTGCCTCGACCCCGAGCTCGACCGTGCGCCCGAGGGTCGCTGGAGCTGCCCCCACTGCGTGAGTGGGGGGTCTGGGGGGGGGCTGAGGACACTTAGGAGGGTCCTTGAGGAGGTTTGAGGATCCTTAGGGGGGTCCCGGGAGGAGTTTGAGGGTCCTTGTGGGGGGGTGGTCTGAGGGTGTCCAGGGGGAGTCTGGGTGTGTTTGAGGATATTGGAAGGGTTCCTGGGGAGATTTGAGGGTCACTGGGGGGGGGGGGGTGTCCCAGGGGGAGTTTGAGGGTCCTTGAGGGGTCTGTCCATTGACTTGGGGATATTTGGGATCCCTGGTGGTGTCCAGGAAATCCCTGAGGGATTTTGGGGGTGTTTGAAAACACTTAGGGGGTCCCTGAGAAGGGTCTGAAGCCCCTGGAGGGAGGACGGGGTGTCCCAGGGAGAGTTTAAGGGTCCTTGAGGGGTCTGTCCATTGTCTTAAGGATTTTTGGGGTCCCTGGGGGTGGTCTGGGGGTGTCCAGGAAATCCCTGAAGGAATTTGGGGGTGTTTGAAAACACTTAGAGGGCACTTGAGATGGATCTGAGGTCCCTGGAGGGAGGAGGGGGTGTCCCAGGGGGAATTTGAGGGTCCTTGAGGGGTCTGTCCATTGACTTGGGGATATTTGGGGTCCCTGGGGGTGGTCTGGGGGTGTCCAGGAAATCCCTGAGGGAATTTGGAGGTGTTTGGAAACACTTAGGGGGCACCTGAGATGGAGCTGAGGTCCCTGGAAGAGCCCTGAGAGGGTTTTGGGATTCCTAGGGTGGGGGCTGGGATGGGTTTGCTGTCCCTGGAAGGTTTTTAGGGTCCCTGAGAGGGTTTTGGGATTCCTGGGGCAGGGGCTGGGATGGTTTGGGGTCCTTGAGAGGGTTTTGGGGTCTCTGGAGGGGTCCCTGAGATGGTTTTGGGACTCTTGGGGTGGGGTCTGGGATGGGTTTGTAATCCTTGAGAGGGTTTAGGTGTTCCTGAGATGGTTTTGGGATTCCTACGGTGGGGTATGGGATGGGTTTGGGGTCCTTGAGAGGGCTTAGGTGTTTGTGAGAGGGTTTTGGGGTCCATGAGAGGGTTTTGGGGTTTCTGGAGGAGGGGTCCCTGAGATGGTTTTGGGACACCTGGTGTGGGGTCTGGGATGGGTTTGGGGTCCTTGAGAGGGTTTGAGGTGTTCCTGAGATGGTTTTGGGATTCCATCGGTGGGGTATGGGATGGGTTTGGGGTCCTTGAGAGGGCCTAGGTGTTTGTGAGAGGGTTTTGGGGTCCATGAGAGGGTTTTGGGGTCTCTGGAGGGGTCCCTGAGATGGTTTTGGGAGTCCTGGTGTGGGGTCTGGGATGGGTTTGGGATCCTTGAGATGGTTTAGGTGTTCCTGAGATGGTTTTGGGATTCCTAGGGTGGGGTTCTGGGATGGGTTTGGGGTCCTTGAGAGGGCTTAGGTATTTGTGAGATGGTTTTGGGATCCGTGAGAGGGTTTTGGGGTCTCTGGAGGGGTCCCTGAGATGGTTTTGGGACTCTTGGGGTGGGGTCTGGGTTGGGTTTGGGTTCCTTGAGATGGTTTAGGTGTTCATGAGATGGTTTTGGGACTCCTGGGGTGGGGTATGGGATGGGTTTGGGGTCCTTGAGAGGACTTAGGTGTTCCTGAGAGGGTTTTGGGGTCCGTGAGAGGGTTTTGGGGTCTCTGGAGGGGTCCCTGAGATGGTTTTGGGACTCTTGGGGTGGGGTATGGGATGGGTTTGGGGTCCTTGAGAGGACTTAGGTGTTCCTGAGAGGGTTTTGGGGTCCGTGAGAGGGTTTTGGGGTCTCTGGAGGGGTCCCTGAGATGGTTTTGGGACTCCTGGGGTGGGGTATGGGATGGGTTTGGGGTCCTTGAGAGGACTTAGGTGTTCCTGAGAGGGTTTTGGGGTCCGTGAGAGGGTTTTGGGGTCTCTGGAGGGGTCCCTGAGATGGTTTTGGGACTCCTGGGGTGGGGTCTGGGTTGGGTTTGGGGTCCTTGAGAGGGTTTAAGGTATTCCTGAGAGGGTTTTGGGAGTCCTGGTGTGGGGTCTGGGATGGGTTTGGGGTCCTTGAGATGGTTTAGGTGTTCCTGAGAGGGTTTAGGTGTTCATGGGAGGGTTTTGGGGTCCCTGAAAGCATTCTGTGCCCCTTGAGAGGGCTGTGGGATCCCCCGTTGTCCCCCCCCGACGCCCCCTGTGCCCCCAGGAGAAGGAGGGGGTGCAGTGGGAGGCGAAGGAGGAGGAGGAGGAGTACGAGGAAGAGCTGGAGGAGGAAGGCGAGAAGGAGGAGGAGGACGACCACATGGAGTACTGCCGCGTGTGCAAGGACGGCGGGGAGCTGCTGTGCTGCGACGCCTGCATCTCCTCCTACCACATCCACTGCCTCAACCCGCCCCTGCCCGAGGTCCCCAACGGGGAGTGGCTCTGCCCCAGATGCACCGTGAGTGGGGGGGAGTGGGGGGGGGGAGTAGGGGAGGGGTGGGAGGCAGTGGGATGGGGAGGGGGTGGGAAGAGTTGGGATGGGGATGGGGATGGGGTGGGAAGGATGGGGATGGGGATGGGATGGGGGCATGGATGGGATGGGGATGGGATGGAGATGGGGGCATGGATGGGACTGGGATGGGACTGGGATGGGGATAGGGATGGGAAGGGGATGGGGGCATGGATGAGATGGGGATGGGACAGGGATGGGATGGGGGCACGGATGGGATGGGAATGGGATGGAGATGGGGTGGGGATGGGGCATGGATGAGATGGGGATGGGACAGGGATGGGATGGGGGCATGGATGGGATGGGACGTGGATGGGATGGGGATGGGGATGAGATGGGGATGGGGCATGGATGGGATGGGGATGTGGATGGAATGGGGCATGGATGGGGATGGGGATGGGACGGGGATGGGGCATGGATGGGATGGGGATGGGAAGGGGATGGGGGCATGGATGGGATGGGGATGGGACGGGGATGGGGGCATGGATGGGATGGGGATGGGACGGGGATGGGGCATGGATGGGATGGGGATGGGACAGGGATGAGGGCATGGATGAGACGGGAATGGGACAGGGATGAGGGCATGGATGGGATGGGGATGGGACAGGGATGGAGGCATGGATGGGACAGGGATGGGGGCATGGATGGGATGGGGATGGGACAGGGATGGGGGCATGGATGGGATGGGGATGAGACAGGGATGGGGGCATGGATGGGATGGGGATGGGATGGGGATGGGGGCATGGATGGGATGGGGATGGGATGGGGATGGGGGCATGGATGGGATGGGGATGGAACATGGGGACACGGATGGGGCATGGATGGGGGCATGAATGGGATGGGGATGGGATGGGGATGGGGCATGGATGGGATGGGGACGTGGATGGGGTGGGGACAGGAACAGGACAGGGACATGGATGGGGTGGGACAGGGGCAGGACAGGGACATGGATGGGGTGGGGACAGGGACAGGGATGGGGACAGGGATGGGGTGGGGACAGGAGCAGGACAGGGACATGGATGGGGTGGGGACATGGATGGGGTGGGGACAAGGGCAGGGTGGGGTGGGGACATGGGCTGGGGGCGTCCCCACATGGAGGGTCCCCGTGCCCCCAACCCGTTGTCCCCGCAGTGCCCGGTGCTGAAGGGCCGAGTGCAGAAGATCCTATACTGGCGGTGGGGGGAGCCGCCCCCCCCCGTGGCTGTGCCTCCCCCCGAGGGCCCCCCCGAGGGCCCCCCCAAAGTGCTGCAGGGCCGCTCCGAGCGCGAGTTCTTCGTCAAATGGGTGGGGTTGTCCTACTGGCACTGCTCCTGGATCAAGGAGCTGCAGGTACTGAGGGGGGAGAGGGGATGGGGGGCACCTGGGGGGCTGGGGACGGTGCTGGGATTTGACTTGGGGGGATGGGGACACATCTGTGACCAACCAGGGGGGGCTCTGGGCCAGGGGACGTCCCTGTGAGCAACCTGGGGGAACTCAGGGGACGCCCCTGTGCCCACCCTGTGGTCAAGGCCACCCCTGTGTCCCCTCACTCTGGGGGTACTCAGGGACAGGGGACGCCCTTGTCACCAACCTGGGGGGGTCTGTGGGACAGGGGATGCCCTTGTCACCAACCTGGGGGTGGGGACAGCCCTGTGAGCAACCTGGGGGAACTCAGGGGACGCCCCTGTGTCCACCCTGGGGTCAGAGCCACCCCACTCTGGGGGTACTTAGGGACAGGGGACGCCCTTGTCACCAACCTGGGGGGGGTCTGTGGGACAGGGGATGCACTTGTCACCAACCTGGGGGTGGGGACAGCCCTGTGACCCCTTTGGGAGGACTCAGGACGGCTCTTGTGCCCACCCTGGGGTCAGGGCCATCCCTGTGACCAACCTGGGGGGGGCTTAGGGACAGGGGACTCCCTTGTCACCGAGCTGGGGGTGGGGACAGCCCTGTGACCAACGTGGGGGAACTCAGGGGACGCCCCTGTGCCCACCCTGGGGTCAGAGCCACCCCACTCTGGGGGTACTCAAGGACAGGGGACGCCCTTGTCACCAACCTGAGGGGGTCTGTGGGACAGGGGACGCCCTTGTCACCAACCTGGGGGTGGGGACAGCCCTGTGACCAACGTGGGGGAACTCAGGGGACGCCCCTATGCCCACCCTGGGGTCAGAGCCACCCCACTCTGGGACAGGGGACGCCCTTGTCACCAACCTGGGGTCAGGGCCACCCATGTGACCAACCTGGGGGGGCTCAGGGGTAGGCGACACCCCTGCACCCACTCAGGGCTACTCAGGGACAGGGGACAGCTCTGTGACCAACCTGGGAGGGGACGTGGCACGGGGGCCACCCCCCATACCCACCTAGGAGGGCGAGGGGCCACCCGGACCCCCTCCCTCACTCACGTGTGTCCCCCCCCTTCCCCCCCCCAGCTGGAGATCTTCCACCTGGTGATGTACCGCAACTACCAGCGCAAGAACGACATGGACGAGCCCCCCCCCCTGGATTACGGCTCCGGGGACGATGACACCAAGAGTGACAAAAGGGGACACAGCCAGGACCCCCTGTACGGCGGCATGGAGGAGCGCTTCTACCGCTACGGCATCAAACCCGAGTGGATGACGGTGCACCGCATCATCAACCACAGGTGGGGGCACCCATGGGTGTCCCTTGGGGGACCCCTGGCACCCACGGGTGTCCTCTGCGTCCCTGGGTGTCCCCTGCATCCCTGGGTGTCCCCCAGCACCCACGGGTGTCCTCTGCATCCCTGGGTGTCCCCTGCATCCCTAGGTGGCCCCCAGCACCCACAGGTGTCTCCTGTGTCCCTGGGTGACCCCCAGCACCCAGGGTGTCCCCTGCATCCCTAGGTGTCCCCTGCATCCCTAGGTGTCCCCTAGCACCCACGGGTGTTCCCTGCATCCCTGGGTGTCCCCTGCATCCCTAGGTGGCCCCCAGCACCCACGGGTGTCCTCTGCGTCCCTGGGTGTCCCTCAGCACCCACGGGTGTCTCCTGGGGAACCCCTGGCACCCACTGGTGTCCCCTGTGTCCCTGGGGGACCTGCAGTACCCGCGGGTGTCTCCTGGGTGTCCCCCAGCACCCACGGGTGTCCTCTGCGTCCCTGGGTGTCCCCTGCATCCCTGGGTGTCCCCCAGCACCCACGGGTGTCCTCTGCATCCCTGGGTGTCCCCTGCATCCCTAGGTGGCCCCCAGCACCCACAGGTGTCTCCTGTGTCCCTGGGTGTACCCTGCATCCCTAGGTGGCCCCCAGCACCCATGGGTGTCCTCTGCATCCCTGGGTGGCCCCCAGCACCCACGGGTGTCCTCTGCATCCCTGGGTGTCCCTCAGCACCCACGGGTGTCTCCTGGGGGACCCCTGGCACCCACTGGTGTCCCCTGTGTCCCTGGGGGACCTGCAGTACCCGCGGGTGTCTCCTGGGTGTCCCCCAGCACCCACGGGTGTCCTCTGTGTCCCTGGGTGTCCCCCAGCACCCACGGGTATCCTCTGCATCCCTAGGTGTCCCCCAGCACCCACGGGTGTCCTCTGTGTTCCTGGGTGTCCCCTGCATCCCTAGGTGACCCCCAGCACCCACAGGTGTCCTCTGCGTTCCTGGGTGTCCCCCAGCACCCATGGGTGTCCTCTGTGTCCCTGGGTGTCCCCTGCATCCCTAGGTGGCCCCCAGCACCCATGGGTGTCCCCCAGCACCCATGGGTGTCCTCTGTTTCCCTGGGTGTCCCTCAGCACCCACGGGTGTCTCCTAGGGGACCCCTGGCACCCACTGGTGTCCCCTGCGTCCCTGGGGGACCTGCAGTACCCACGGGTGTCTCCTGGGTGTCCCCCAGCACCCACGGGTGTCCTCTGCATCCCTGGGTGTCCCCTGCATCCCTAGGTGGCCCCCAGCACCCATGGGTGTCCTCTGCGTCCCTGGGTGGCCCCCAGCACCCACGGGTGTCCTCTGCGTCCCTGGGTGTCCCTCAGCACCCACGGGTGTCTCCTGGGGGACCCCTGGCACCCACTGGTGTCCCCTGCGTCCCTGGCGGATCTGCAGTACCCGCAGGTGTCTCCTGGGTGTCCCCCAGCACCCACGGGTGTCCCCTGCATCCCTGGGTGTCCTGTGCATCCCTAGGTGGCCCCTAGCACCCACGGGTGTCCCCTGCATCCCTGGGTGTCCCCCAGCACCCACAGGTGTCCTCTGCATCCCTGGGTGTCCCCTGCATCCCTAGGTGGCCCCCAGCACCCATGGGTGTCCTCTGCGTCCCTGGGTGTCCCCCAGCACCCACGGGTGTCCTCTGCGTCCCTGGGTGTCCCTCAGCACCCACGGGTGTCTCCTGGGGGACCCCTGGCACCCACTGGTGTCCCCTGTGTCCCTGGGGGACCTGCAGTACCCGCGGGTGTCTCCTGGGTGTCCCCCAGCACCCACGGGTGTCCTCTGCGTCCCTGGGTGTCCCCCAGCATCCACGGGTGTCCTCTGCGTCCCTGGGTGTCCCTCAGCACCCACGGGTGTCCTCTGCGTCCCTGGGTGTCCCTCAGCACCCACGGGTGTCTCCTGGGGGACCCCTGGCACCCACTGGTGTCCCCTGTGTCCCTGGGGGACCTGCAATACCCGCGGGTGTCTCCTGGGTGTCCCCCAGCACCCACGGGTGTCCTCTGCGTCCCTGGGTGTCCCCTGCATCCCTAGGTGTCCCCCAGCACCCATGGGTGTCCTCTGCGTCCCTGGGTGTCCCCTGCATCCGTAGGTGGCCCCTAGCACTCATGGGTGTCCCCTGCGTCCCTGGGTGTCCCCTGCATCCCTAGGTGGCCCCCAGCACCCACAGGTGTCCTCTGCATCCCTGGGTGTCCCTCAGCACCCACAGGTGTCCCCTGTGTCCCTGGGTGACCCCCAGCACCCTCGGGTGTCCCCTGTGCCCTGGGTGACCCTCAGCACCCACAGGTGTCTCCTGGGTGACCCCCCAGCACCCACTCTGTGTCCCTGGGTGTCCCCTGTATCCCTGGGTGTCCCCCAGCACCCTCGGGTGTCCCCTGTGTCCCTGGGTGACCCACAGCACCCACGGGTGTCCCCTAAGTGACCCCCAGCACCCAGGATGGGGGAGGGGTCCCAGCCCAGATGGAAGACTTTGGGTGACGTCAACGCAGGGCTGAGGGACCCCAGTGCCTTTGGGGACACCCCCAGCACCCACGGGTGACAGTCAGCACCCAGAGGTGACCCCTGGTGACACCTGGGTCCCTCCAGTGGGGGTAGGTGGGGTCTGGGGGGGGACACCCATGGGGACACCCTTGGGGGCATCCCTGACATCCCCTGGGCTGCCCCAGGCATTCCTGTCCCCAAGTGTCCCCATGTCCTGTCTGGGTGTCCCCAGGTGACCTCACACCCTGTTTAGGTGTCCCCAAGTGTCCCCGTGTCTGGTTTGGGTGTCCCCAAGTGTCCCCATCCCCTGTCCAGGTGTCCCCAGGTGACCCCATGTCCTGTCTGTGTGTCCCCAAGTGTCCCCATGTCCCCTGAGTGTCCCCAGGTGACCCCATGTCCTGTCTGTGTGTCCCCAAATGTCCCTGTCGTGTCCCCAGGTGACCCCATGTCTTGTCTGTGTGTCCCCAAATGTCCCCAAATGTCCCTGTCGTGTCCCCAGGTGACCCCATGTCTTGTCTGTGTGTCCCCAGGTGACCCCATGCCCTGTCTGTGTGTCCCCAAGTGTCCCCATGTCCCCTGAGTGTCCCCAGGTGACCCCATGTCCTGTCTGGGTGTCCCCAAGTGTCCCCATGTCCTGTCTGTGTGTCCCCTGAGTGTCCTCAGGTGACCCCATGCCCTGTCTGTGTGTCCCCAAGTGTCCCCATGTCCCCTGAGTGTCCCCAGGTGACCCCATGTCTTGTCTGTGTGTCCCCAGGTGACCCCATGCCCTGTCTGTGTGTCCCCAAGTGTCCCCGTCCCCTGAGTGTCCCCTGAGTGTCCTCAGGTGACCCCATGCCCTGTCTGTGTGTCCCCAAGTGTCCCCATGTCCCCTGAATGTCCTCAGGTGATCCCATGCCCTGTCTGTGTGTCCCCAAATGTCCCTGTCGTGTCCCCAGGTGACCCCATGCCCTGTCTGTGTGTCCCCAAGTGTCCCCATGTCCCCTGAGTGTCCCCAGGTGACCCCATGTCTTGTCTGTGTGTCCCCAAGTGTCCCGGTCCCCTAAGTGTCCTCAGGTGACCCCATGCCCTGTCCCCTAAGTGTCCCCATGTCCCCCGAGTGTCCCCAGGTGACCCCATATCCTGTCTGTGTGTCCCCAAGTGTCCCTGTCCCCTGAGTGTCCCCTGAGTGTCCCCAGGTGACCCCATGTCCTGTCTGTGTGTCCCCAAGTGTCCCCATGTCCCCTGAGTGTCCCCAGGTGACCCCATGCCCTGTCTGTGTGTCCCCAAGTGTCCCCATGTCCCCTGAGTGTCCTCAGGTGACCCCATGTCCTGTCTCTGTGTCCCCAAGTGTCCCCATTCTGGTCTGGGTGTCCCCAGGTGCCCCCATGTCCCAAGTGTCCCCAGATGTCCCTGTCCCCTATCTGGATGTCCCTAGATGCCCCCCTACCCTGTCTGGCTGTGCCCAAGTGTCCCCATCCCTGTCCAGCTGTCCCCAGCTGTCCCCATGTCCCCAGACGCCATCCTAACCCGCTGTCCCTGCTGTGACCCGCTGTCCCCAGCTGTCCCCATGTCCCCAGACGCCATCCTAACCCACTGTCCCTGCTGTGACCCGCTGTCCCCAGCTGTCCCCATGTCCCCAGACGCCATCCTAACCCGCTGTCCCTGCTGTGACCCGCTGTCCCCAGCTGTCCCCATGTCCCCAGACGCCATCCTAACCCGCTGTCCCTGCTGTGACCCGCTGTCCCCAGCTGTCCCCATGTCCCCAGACGCCATCCTGACTCGCTGTCCCTACTGTGACCCGCTATCCCCAGCTGACCCCATTGCTGGGCTGTCAGTCCCGGTGACAAAGTGACCCCTGGTGGCCCTGCGGTGCCATCCGTGTCCCCGGCTGTCACCAGGAATCCTGCCTGGCTGTCACTGCCAGCTGTCCCCGTGTCCCCTTTGGCTGCCTGTGCTCCGCTGTCACCTCCAGTGCCTCCTGTCCCCACTGGGTGCCTAATTGTCCCCACTGGGTGCCTAATTGTCCCCCTAAGTGCCTCATTGTCCCCATGGTTGCCTCGTTGTCCCCTATGGGTGCTCATTGCCCCTTAAGTGCCTCATTGTCCCCATAGGTGTCTTGTTGTCCCCCATGGGTGCTCATTGTCCCCTTAAGTGCCTCATTGTCCCCATGGGTGTCTTGTTGTCCCCTATGGGTGCTCACTGTCCCCTTAGGTGCCTCATTGTCCCCATGGGTGGTGTCTTGTTGTCCCCTGTGGGTGCTCATTGTCCCCTTAAGTGCCTCATTGTCCCTACGGGTTCCCATTGTTCCCATAGGTGCTCCATTGTCCCCATGGTTGCCTCATTGTCCCCTTAGATCCCTTGTGTCCCCATGGGTGCCCACTGTCCCCATGGCTCCCTTGTGTCCCCATGGCTCCCTTGTGTCCCTATGGGTACCTTATTGTCCCCGTGGGTGCCTCGTTGTCCCCTTGGATCCTTTCTGTCCCCATAGGTGCCCACTGTCTCTTTAGCTCCCTTCTGTCCCCATGGGTGCTTCTGTCCCCTTGGATCCTTTCTGTCCCCATGGATTCTTTCTGTCCCCTTGGATCCTTTCTGTCCCCATGGGTGCCTTCTGTCCCCTTGGATCCTTTCTGTCCCCATGGGTGCCTTCTGTCCCCTTGGATCCTTTCTGTCCCCATGGGTGCCTTCTGTCCCCTTGGATCCTTTCTGTCCCCTTGGATCCTTTCTGTCCCCATGGGTTCTTTCTGTCCCCTTGGATCCTTTCTGTCCCCACGGGTTCCTTCTGTCCCCATGGGTGCCTTGCTGTCCCCTAGGATCCTTTCTGTCCCCATGGGTTCCTTCTGTCCCCTAGGATCCTTTCTGTCCCCATGGGTGCTTCTGTCCCCTAGGATCCTTTCTGTCCCCATGGGTGCTTCTGTCCCCTTGGATCCTTTCTGTCCCCACGGGTTCCTTCTGTCCCCACGGGTGCCTTGCTGTCCCCTAGGATTCTCTCTGTCCCCATGGGTGCCTCGTTGTCCCCTTGGCTCCCTTGCGTCCCCGTGGGTGCCTTCTGTCCCCTTGGATCCTTTCTGTCCCCATGGGTTCTTTCTGTCCTGTTGGATCCTTTCTGTCCCCTTGGATCCTTTCTGTCCCCACGGGTTCCTTCTGTCCCCACGGGTGCCTCGCTGTCCCCTAGGATCCTCTCTGTCCCCACGGGTGCCTCGTTGTCCCCTTGTCTCCCTTGCATCCCCATGGGTGCCTGTTTTCCCCACCAGTGCCAGTTTGTCCCTGCGCTTTCCCTGCGTCCCCCCCAGGTTCCCATAGTGTCCCCATGGTGTCCCGTGGTGTCCCCATGGTGTCCTTATGGTGTCCCCGTGGTGTCCCCACAGCGTGGACCGCAAGGGTCAGTACCACTACCTGTGAAGTGGCGCGACCTGCCCTACGACCAGGCACGTGGGAGGAGGACGAGATGCCCATCCCTGACTACGACCTGCACAAGATGGCCTACTGGAAGCACCGGTGGGTGGGGGGGGCGGGGGGGGGGCAAGATGGGGGTGGGGGGGGACGTGGGGAAGTACCTACTGGAAGTGTGTGGGGGGGTAAGATAGAGGTGGGGGGGGGATGTGCAGAAGTACCTACTGGAAGTGGGTATGGGGATGGGGGGGGACAAGATGGAGGTGGGGGGACGTGGGAGGTGCCTACTGGAAGCACCGGTGGGTGGGGGGGGCGGGGGGGGGCAAGATGGGGGTGGGGGGGGATGTGGGGAAGTACCTCCTGAAAGTGTGTGGGGGGGTAAGATAGAGGTGTGGGGGGGATGTGCAGAAGTATCTACTGGAAGTGGGTGGGGGGACTGGGGGGGTAAGATGGAGGTGGGGGGGGACGTGGGAGGTGCCTGCTGGAAGCACCAGTGGGTGGGGGGGCAGGGGGGGCAAGGTGGAGGTGGGGGGGACGTGGGAGGTGCCTACTGGAAGCACCGGTGGGTGGGGGGGGGCGGGGGGGGGCAAGATGGGGGTGGGGGGGGATGTGGGGAAGTACCTCCTGAAAGTGTGTGGGGGGGTAAGATAGAGGTGTGGGGGGATGTGCAGAAGTATCTACTGGAAGTGGGTGGGGGGACTGGGGGGGTAAGATGGAGGTGGGGGGGGACGTGGGAGGTGCCTGCTGGAAGCACCAGTGGGTGGGGGGGCAGGGGGGGCAAGGTGGAGGTGGGGGGGGACGTGGGAGGTGCCTACTGGAAGCACCGGTGGGTGGGGGGGGCGGGGGGGGGGCAAGATGGGGGTGGGGGGGAGATGTGCAGAAATGCCTACTGGAAGTGGGTGGGGGGACTGGGGGGGTAAGATGAAGGTGGGGGGGGGATGTGGGGAGGTGCCTACTGGAAGCACCAGTGGGTGGGGGGCAGGGGGGGCAAGATGGAGGTGGGGGGGACGTGGGAGGTGCCTACTGGAAGCACCGGTGGGTGGGGGGGCAGGGGGGGCAAGATGGGGGTGAGGGGGGACGTGGGGAAGTACCTACTGGAAGTGTGTGGGGGGGTAAGATAGAGGTGGGGGGGGGATGTGCAGAAGTACCTACTGGAAGTGGGTGGGGGGACTGGGGGGGCAAGATGGAGGTGGGGGGGGACGTGCAGAAGTGCCTACTGGAAGCACTGGTAGGTGGGGGACAGGGGGGGTAAGATGGAGGTGGGGGGGGGATGTGCAGAAGTGCCTACTGGAAGCACTGGTAGGTGGGGGGACAGGGGGGGTAAGATGGAGGTGGGGGGGGACATGGGAGGTGCCTACTGGAAGTGGGTGGGGGGATGGGGGGTAAGATAGAGGTGGGGGGGGGGACGTGGGAGGTGCCTACTGGAAGCACCAGTGGGTGTGGGGACCCTGGGGGTGGGGGGGACACGGGGGGGTGCCTCCTGGAAGGGACAATAGGGACAAATGGGACAATAGGGACCCATAGGGGACACAAGGGACCCATAGGGACAATAGGGACCCTGGGGGTGGGGGGGACATTGGAGGGGGGTGCCTGCTGGAAGCACCAGTGGGTGTGGGGACCCTGGGGGTGGGGGGACATGGGGGGGGGTGCCTGCTGGAAGCACCGGTGAGTGGGGACATGGGGGGGGACACGTGGGGGTGCCTCACATCCCCATGTCCCCACTTGTCCCAGGGGGTGTGGGGACCCTGGGGGTGGGGGGGACACGGGGGGGTGCCTGCTGGAAGGGACAATAGGGACAAATGGGACAATAGGGACCCATAGGGGACACAAGGGACCCATAGGGACAATGGGAACCTATAGGGGACACAAGGGACCCATAGGGACAATAGGGACCTTGGGGGGTGGGGGGGGACACGGGGGGGGAGTGCCTGCTGGAAGCACCAGTGGGTGTGGGGACCCTGGGGGGGGACACGGGGGGGTGTCTCACATCCCCATGTCCCCACTTGTCCCAGGGGGTGTGGGGACCCTGGGGGTGGGGGGGGACACGGGGGTGTCTGCTGGAAGGGACAAATGGGACAATAGGGACCCATAGGGGACACAAGGGACCCACAGGAACAATAGGGACCCTGGGGGTGGGGGGGACATGGGGGGGGGTGCCTGCTGGAAGGGATAATAGGGACAAATGGGACAATAGGGACCCATAGGGGACACAAGGGACCCATAGGGACAATGGGAACCCATAGGGGACACAAGGGACCCACAGGAACAATAGGGACTCTAGGGTGGGGGGGGACATGGGGGGATGCCTGCTGGAAGCACCAGTGGGTGTGGGGACCCTGGGGGGGGACACGGGGGGGTGTCTCACGTCCCCATGTCCCCACTTGTCCCCAGGGAGGTGTTCATGGGGGAGGACCCGGCGCAGCCACGGCGCTACAAGAAGAAGAAGAAGGAGATGCCCGGCGAGGGCCCCCCCGAGTCCCCCACCAACGATGTGAGCGTGCTGTCCCCGACACCTCACGTCACCCACCCCCCCCCCCCCCGACTCCCCCCCCCCTCCCCAGTGTCCCCAAGGTCTCCTCAGTCCCGTGTCACCTCCCGTCCCTCCATCCCGTGCATCCCCAAATCTGTGTCTCCCCTTCGTCCTCACCCCCCCCAATGTCCTCCCATGGCCCCCCCCCTCATCCCCCAGCCCCCCTCCAGTGCCCCGTGTCACCCTGTGTCCCCCCAAAACTCCTCGTGTCCACTCCAGCTCCCATTTGTGTCCCCAAAGTCACCTGTGTCCCCCTCAAGTCCCCAATGTCCCCCTCAAGTCCCCAATGTCCCCCTCCTCCCACCAGGTCCCACCCCCCCAATCTCCCCCTTACCCCCCATCTCCCCCAACCCCTCCGTGCCACCACCCCCCTCCCGTTGTCCCCCATTGTCCCCCCACCCCCAGCGTCCCCCCAAGTTCTTTTTGTCCCCCAATGTCCCCCTCCTCTCACCATGTCCCAACCCCCATTGCCCCCCTCACCCCCCAATATCCCCCTCAAGTCCCTTTTGTCCCCCATTGTCCCCCTCAAACCTAATTTCCCCCTCACCCCCCCAATATCCCCCCTCAACCCCTCGGTGCCACTCCCCCCTCGCTGACAGCCCCCTCCCATTGTCCCCCAATGTCCCCCTCACCCCCCAATATCCCCCCCCAACCCCTCGGGTGCCCCCCCCCCCCTCACTGGCAGCCCCCTCCCCTTGTCCCCCAATGTCCCCCTCACCCCCAATGTGCCCCTCACCCCCCAATATCCCCCCCCAACCCCTCGGTGCCTCCCCCCTCTCATTGGCAGCCCCTTCCCATTGTCCCCCAATGTCCCCCTCACCCCCAATACCCCCTCACCCCCCAATATCCCCCCCCAACCCCTCGGTGCCTCCCCCCCCCCACTGGCAGCCCCCCTCCCATTGTCCCCCTCACCCCCAATGCCCCCTCACCCCCCAGTATCCCCCCTCAACCGCTCAGTGCCATCCCCCCTCACTGGCAGCCCCCTCCCTTTGTCTCCCTCACCCCCAATGCCCCCTCACCCCCCAGTATCCCCCCTCACTGGCAGCCCCCTCCCATTGTCTCTCTCACCCCCCAATATCCCCCCCCAACCCCTCGGTGCCACCCCCCCCTCACTGACATCCCCATCCCAGTGTCCCCCTCACCCCAGATGTGCCCCTCACCCCCCAATATCCCCCCCCAACTCCTCGGTGCCCCCCCCCTTACTGACAGCCCCCTCCCATTGTCCCCCTCACCCCCAATACCCCCTCACCCCCCAATATCCCCCCTCAACCCCTCGGTGCCACCCCCCCCTCACTGGCAGCCCCTTCCCATTGTCCCCCTCACCCCCAATACCCCCTCACCCCCCAGTACCCCCCCTCAACCCCTCGGTGCCACCCTCCCTCACTGGCAGCCCCCTCCCATTGTCCCCCAATGTCCCCTTCACCCCCAATGTCTCCCTCACCCCCCAGTATGCCCCCCCAACCCCTCAGTGCCAGCCCCCCCTCACTGGCAACCCCCTCCCATTGTCCCCCAATGTCCCCCTCACCCCCCAATATCCCCCCCCAACCCCTCGGTGCCACCGCCCCCCTCGCTGACAACCCCCTCCCGTAATCCCCCCCCCCGATTTTCTCCCCCCCCAGCCCACAGTGAAGTACGAGTCCCAGCCTCGCTTCATCTCGGCCACGGGCGGCACGCTGCACCTCTACCAGCTGGAGGGGCTCAACTGGCTGCGCTTCTCCTGGGCTCAGGGCACCGACACCATCCTGGCCGACGAGATGGGGCTGGGAAAAACCATCCAGACCATCGTCTTCCTCTACTCGCTCTACAAGGAGGTGGGTCCCCCCCTTTCCCGGGGTCTCGCTTTATGGTGGGGGGTGGCTGTTGGGGGGTGGTCCCCCGTGCTCCTCTCGGAGTGTCCCGGAGTGTCTTCGTGTTGTTTCGGTGTCCCTTGTGGATCTGTAAGGGTAGCAAACGTCCGTGGGGACAGTGGGAAGCCGTAGGGGACAATGAGGCACCCATAGGGACAGTAGGAATCCATAGGGGACACAGGGCACACATGGGGACAATAGGAACCCATAGGGGACACAGGGCACCCATAGGGACAATGGAAACCCATAGGGGACAGTAGGGACCCATAGGGGACAATAGGGACCCATAGGGACAATAGGAACCCATAGCGGACACAGGGGGACATATGGGGACAGAAGGGACCTATGGGGACACAAGGGCCTCATGGGGACAATAGGAACCCATAAGGGCACAAGAGACCCATAGGGGACACAGGGCACCCATAGGGACAATGGGAACCCATAGGGGACAGTAAGGACCCATAGGGGACACAGGGCACCCATAGGGGACACAAGGGACCCATGAGGACAATAGGAACCCATGGGGACACATGGCATCCATGGGGGAGACAAGGGACCCATGGGGATAATAGGAACCCATAGGGGTCACAGGAGACCCATAGGGATGATGGGAATCCATAGGGGACACAAGGGACCCGTGGGGACAATAGGAACCCATAGGGGACATAGGGGGACACATGGGGACAATAGGAACCCATGAGGACACAAGGGACCCATGGGGACAGTAGGAACCCATAGGGGTCACAGGGGACCTATAGGGACGATGGGAACCCATAGGGGACACAAGGGACCCATGGTGGACAGTAGGAACCCATAGGGGGCACAAGGGACCCATGGGAACAATAGGAACTCATAGGGGACATGGGGCACCCACAGGGGACACAAGGGACCCATGGGGACGACGGGAACCCATAGGGGACACAAGGGACCCATAGGGGACATGGGGCACCCATAGGGGACACAAGGGACCCATGGGGACAATAGGAACCCATAGAGGACACGGGGCACCCATAGGGGACAGTAGGGACGCATGGGGACAATAGGAACCCATAGGGGACACAGGGGGACCCATAGGAGACACAAGGGACCCGTGGGGACATATGGAACCCATAGGGGACAGTAGGAATCCATAGGGGACACAGGGCACCCATGGGGACGATGGGAATCCATAGGGGACACAAGGGACCCATAGGGGACACGGGGCACCCATAGGGGACACGAAGGACCCATGGGGACAGTAGGAACCCATAGGGGACACAGGGCACCCATAGGGGACAGAAGGGACCCATGGGAACACAAGGGCCTCTTGGGGACCGTAGGAACCCATAAGAGGCACAAGAGACCCATAGGGGACACAGGGCACCCATAGGGACAATGGAAACCTATAGGGGACAGTAGGGACCCATAGGGGACACAGGAGACCCATAGGGGACATAAGGGACCCATAGGGGACAATAGGAACCCATAGGGGTCACAAGGGACCCATAGGGACAGTAGGAACCCATAGGGGACACATGACACCCATAGGGGACACAAGGGACCCATGGGGACAATAGGGACCCATAGGGGACACAGGGGGACACATGGGGTCAATAGGAACCCATAGGGGACACAAGGGACCCATGGGGACAATAGGGATCCATAGGGGACACAGGAGGACCCATAGGGACAATAGGGACCCATAGGGGACACAAGGGACCCATAGGGGACAGTAGGAACCCACAGGGGACCCATAGGGGACATATGGGACCCACGGGGTCACTGAGGCACCCATGGGGACAGTAGGGACCCCACAGTGTCCGTTTGTCCCCGTCTGTGTCACTGCGTCACCCTGAGGTGGCCCCGGGGTGCTGCTGGTGGCCGGGTGGCATTGTCACCACACTGGGGTGGCCCCATTGTCCTCATGGTGCTCTCACAGCCCCCCCATGGTGTCCCCAAGGCCCCCCCTTGGTGTCCCCACGGCCCACCCTTGGTGTCCCCACGGCCCCCCCTTGGTGTCCCACAGCCCATCCCGTGTCCCCATGCCGCCCCCTTAGTGTCCCCATGCCCCCCCTTGGTGTCCCCACAGCCCATCCCATGTCCCCATGTGACGCGCTGTCCCCACATCCCCATCCCACCCCACATCCCCCCTCCCCCCAGGGTCCCCCTATCCCCCCCCACGTCCCGCTGTCCCCACGTCCCCTCCCATGTCCCCGTGTGACGTGCTGTCCCCATGTCCCCATCCCATCCCAGTGTCCCCACATTCCCATCCCACCCAACATCCCCCCGCCCCCCCAACATCCCCCGTCCCCCCCATGTCCCACTGTCCCCACATCCCCATCCCACCCCACATCCCCCCTCCCCCCAGGGTCCCCCCACTCCCCCCCACGTCCCGCTGTCCCCACGTCCCGCTGTCCCCATGCCCCCTCCCGTGTCCCCGTGTGACACGCTGTCCCCACATCCCCATCCCACCCCACATCCCCCCTCCCCCCAGGGTCTCCCCATCCCCCCCCCACGTCCCGCTGTCCCCACGCCCCCTCCCGTGTCCCCGTGTGACGCGCTGTCCCCATCCCATCCCCATGTCCCCACACATCCCACTGTCCCCACATCCCCATCCCACCCCACATCCCCCCTCCCCCCAGGGTCCCCCCACCCCCCCCACGTCCCGCTGTCCCCACGCCCCCTCCCGTGTCCCCGTGTGACGCGCTGTCCCCATCCCATCCCCATGTCCCCATGTCCCCATCCCATCCCACTGTCCCCACATCCCCATCCCACCCCACATCCCCCCTCCCCCCAGGGTCCCCCTATCCCCCCGCACGTCCCGCTGTCCCCACGCCCCCTCCCATGTCCCCGTGTGACGTGCTGTCCCCATGTCCCCATCCCATTCCACTGTCCCCACATCCCCATCCCACCCAACATCCCCCGTCCCCCCCATGTCCCACTGTCCCCACATCCCCATCCCACCCCACATCCCCCCTCCCCCCAGGGTCCCCCTATCCCCCCCCTCGTCCCGCTGTCCCCACGCCCCCTCCCGTGTCCCCGTGTGACGCGCTGTCCCCCAGGGCCACACCAAGGGCCCGTTCCTCGTCAGCGCTCCGCTCTCCACCATCATCAACTGGGAGCGCGAGTTCCAGATGTGGGCGCCCGCCTTCTACGTGGTCACCTACACCGGGGACAAGGACAGCCGCGCCATCATCCGCGAGAACGAGTTCTCCTTCGACGACACCGCCATGAAGGGGGGCAAGAAGGCCTTCAAGATGAAGGTGAGGGGGGGCGGGGGGTGGGACTTTGATGGGGGGGGGGTTTGTGGGGGAGAAAGGAGGTGGGTGGTCTGTAGGGTTTGGGGTGGTGGGGTCTTTGGAGTGGTGGGGTGGTTGGGGTGATGTGGTGGGGGGTCTTTGGGGTGCTGGGGTCATTGGGGTGATATGGTGGGGGGTCTTTGGGGTGCTGGCGTCCTTGGGGTGATGTGGTGGGCCGTCTTTGGGGTGGTGGGGGGTCTTTGGGGTGCTGGGGTCCTTGGGGTGACATGGTGCAGGGTTCTTGTGGTGGTGGGGGGTCTTTGGGGTGATGTGGTGGGGGGTCCTTGGGGTGACGTGGTGGGGGGTCTTTGGAGTGGTGGAATGGTTGGGGTGATGTGGTGGGGGGTCTTTGGGGTGCTGGGGTCCTTGGGGTGACATGGTGCAGGGTTCTTGTGGTGGTGGGGGGTCTTTGGGGTGATGTGGTGGGGGGTCCTTGGGGTGACGTGGTGGGGGGTCCTTGGGGTGCTGGGGTCCTTGGGGTGATGTGGTGAGGGGTCTTTGGGGTGCTGGGGTCCTTGGGGTGATGTGGTGGGGGGTCCTTGGGGTGCTGGGGTCCTTGGGGTGACGTGGTGGGGGGTCTTTGGAGTGGTGGGGTGGTTGGGGTGATGTGGTGGGGGGTTCTTGGGGTGCTGGGGTCCTTGGGGTGATGTGGTGGGGGATCCTTGGGGTGCTGGGGTCCTTGGGGTGACATGGTGGGGGGTCTTTGGAGTGGTGGGGTGGTTGGGGTGATGTGGTGGGGGGTCTTTGGGGTGCTGGGGTCATTGGGGTGATATGGTGGGGGGTCTTTGGGGTGCTGGCGTCCTTGGGGTGATGTGGTGGGGCGTCTTTGGGGTGGTGGGGGGTCTTTGGGGTGCTGGGGTCCTTGGGGTGACATGGTGCAGGGTTCTTGTGGTGGTGGGGGGTCTTTGGGGTGATGTGGTGGGGGGTCCTTGGGGTGCTGGGGTCCTTGGGGTGATGTGGTGGGGCGTCTTTGGGGTGGTGGGGGGTCTTTGGGGTCCTGGGGTCCTTGGGGTGACATGGTGCAGGGTTCTTGTGGTGGTGGGGGGTCTTTGGGGTGATGTGGTGGTGGGTCCTTGGGGTGACGTGGTGGGGGATCCTTGGGGTGCTGGGGTCCTTGGGGTGATGTGGTGAGGGGTCTTTGGGGTGCTGGGGTCCTTGGGGTGATGTGGTGGGGGGTCCTTGGGGTGCTGGGGTCCTTGGGGTGATGTGGTCCTTGGGGTGACATGGTGGGGGGTCTTTGGGGTGCTGCGGTCCTTGGGGTGATGTGGTGGGGGGTCTTTGGGGTGCTGTGGTCCTTGGGGTGATGTGGTGAGGGGTCCTTGAGGTGCTGTGGTCCTTGGGGTGACGTGGTGGGGAGTCTTTGGGGTGCTGGGGTCCTTGGGGTGACATGGTGTGGGGTTCTTGGGGTGGTGGAGGGTCTTTGGGGTGATGTGGTGGGGGGTCTTTGGGGTGCTAGGGTCCTTGGGGTGATGTGGTGGGGGGTTCTTGGGGTGGTGGTGGGTCTTTGGGGTGACATGGTAGTTGGGTCCTTGGGGTGCTGGGTGACCTGGTGGCCAGGTCCCTGGGTGCTGGGTAACCTGATGGTTGGGGTCCTTGTGGTGCTGGAGTCCTTGGGGTGCTGGGTGACCTGGTGATTGGGTCCTTAGGGTGCTGGGCGACCTGGTGGTTGGGTCCTTGGGGTGCTGGGTGACCTGGTGATTGCGTCCTTAGGGTGCTGGGTGACCTGGTGATTGGGTCCCTGGGGTGCTGGGTGACCTGGTGACCGGGTGGCCAGGTCCCTGGGGTGCTGAGTAACCTGGTAGTTGGGTCCTTGGGATACTGGGGTGACCTGGTGGTTGGGTCCTTGTGGTGCTGGGGTCCTTGGGGTGCTGGGTGGCCTGGTAGTGGGGTCCTTAGGGTGCTGGGTAACCTGGTGATAGGGTCCTTGGGGTGCTGGGGTCATTGGGGTGCTGGGTGACCTGGTGACCTGGTGGCCAGGTCCCTAGGGTGCTGGGTGGCCTGGTAGTTGGGTCCTTGTGGTGCTGGGTGGCCTGGTGACCTGGTGGTTGGGTCCCTGGGGTGCTGGGTGGCCTGGTAGTTGGGTCCTTGTGGTGCTGGGTGGCCTGGTAACGTGGTGGCCGGGTCCCTGGAGTGCTGGGTGGCCTGGTGACCTGGTGGCCAGGTCCCTGGGGTGCTGAGTAACCTGGTAGTTGGGTCCTTGGGATACTGGGGTGACCTGGTGGTTGGGTCCTTGGGGTGCTGGGTGGCCTGGTGGTTGGGTTCTTGGGGTGCTGGGTGACCTGGTGACCTGGTGGTTGGGTCCCTGGGTGCTGGGTAACCTGGTGGTTGGGTCCTTGGGGTGCTGGGTGATGTGGTGACCTGGTGGCCAGGTCCCTGGGGTGCTGAGTAACCTGGTGATAGGGTCCTTGGGATGCTGGGGTTACCTGGTGGTTGGGTCCTTGGGGTGCTGGGGTCCTTGGGGTGCTGGGTGACCTGGTGACCTGGTGGCCAGGTCCCTGGGGTGCTGGGTGGCCTGGTGATTGGGTCCTTGGGGTGCTGGGGTCCTTGGGGTGCTGGGTGACCTGGTGGTTGGGTCCCTGGGGTGCTGGGTGGCCTGGTGACCTGGTGGCCAGGTCCCTGGGGTGCTGGGTGGCCTGGTGATTGGGTCCTTGGGGTGCTGGGGTCCTTGGGGTGCTGGGTGACCTGGTGACCTGGTGGCCAGGTCCCTGGGGTGCTGGGTGGCCTGGTGATTGGGTCCTTGGGGTGCTGGGGTCCTTGGGGTGCTGGGTGACCTGGTGGTTGGGTCCCTGGGGTGCTGGGTGGCCTGGTGATTGGGTCCTTGGGGTGCTGGGTGACCTGGTGGCCAGGTCCCTGGGGTGCTGGGTAACCTGGTGATAGGGTCCTTGGGATGCTGGGGTTACCTGGTGGTTGGGTCCTTGGGGTGCTGGGGTCCTTGGGGTGCTGGGTGACCTGGTGACCTGGTGGCCAGGTCCCTGGGGTGCTGAGTAACCTGGTAGTTGGGTCCTTGGGATGCTGGGGTCCTTGGGGTGCTGGGTGGCCTGGTGGTTGGGTTCTTGGGGTGCTGGGTGACCTGGTGACCTGGTGGCCAGGTCCCTGGGGTGCTGAGTAACCTGGCGGTTGGGTCCTTGGGATGCTGGGGTCCCTGGGGTGATGGGTGACCTGGTGACCTGGTGGCCAGGTCCCTGGGGTGCTGAGTAACCTGGTAGTTGGGTCCTTGTGGTGCTGGGGTCCTTGGGGTGCTGGGTGGCCTGGTGGTTGGGTTCTTGGGGTGCTGGGTGGCCTGGTGACCTGGTGGCCAGGTCCCTGGGGTGCTGGGTGGCCTGGTGATTAGGTCCTTGTGGTGCTGGGGTCCTTGTGGTGCTGGGTGACCTGGTGACCTGGTGGCTGGGTCCCTGGGGTGCTGGGTGTCCTGGTGGTTGGGTTCTTGGGGTGTTGGGTAACCTGGTGGTTGGGTCCTTGTGGTGCTGGGGTCCTTAGGGTGCTGGGTAACCTGATGGTTGGGTCCTTGGGGTGCTGGGGTCCTTGGGGTGCTGGGTGGCCTGGTGGTTGGGTTCTTGGGGTGCTGGGTGACCTGGTGACCTGGTGGCCGGGTCCCTGGGTGCCGGGGTGACCCGACGCCGGGTGCTGACGGCCACGGCAGCGGGAGGCACAGGTGAAGTTCCACGTGCTGCTGACCTCCTACGAGCTGATCACCATCGACCAGGCGGCGCTGGGCTCCATCCGCTGGGCCTGCCTGGTGGTGGATGAGGCCCACCGGCTGAAGAACAACCAGAGCAAGGTGGGGACGGGCGGGGATGGACGCACGGACGTCGGGGGGGAGGGGGGGGCTTGGGAGGGGACAGGCAGACAGCTGGAGCCCGTGGCGTGGGGACGTTTGGGTCTCGGGGTCCTTCGGGGGGGGGACGTCGGACCCTGGGTCCCTCTGTGGGTGACATCTGGGTTTCCATTGAGGAGGGGGGCACCTCTGTCTGCTGGGGAGGGGACAGCTGGACAGCGGGGTCCCGCGGGGAGGGGCGCAGACACCTGGGGACGTGTGGGGGAGGGGGGATGTTCGGTCCTCAGAGGGGATATTTGGGGTCCTGGGGGTGCTGTAGGGCTGCCCCAGCCTCGGGGTGCCCCTGGGGTGCCCCTCCCCTTCATCTCCCTCCTCTCCCCCCAGTTCTTTCGGGTGCTGAACGGGTACAAGATCGAGCACAAGCTGCTGCTGACGGGCACCCCGCTGCAGAACAACCTGGAGGAGCTCTTCCACCTCCTCAACTTCCTCACGCCTGAGCGCTTCAAGTACGGCCCCCCACTGTCCCCTCCCAGCCCCCCACTGTCCCCTCCCACTCCTACATCCCCTCCCAGACCTCCACTGTCCTCTCCCAGTCCTCCAGTGTCCCCTCCCACCCCTACATCCCCTCCCAGCCCCCCACTGTCCCCTCCCAGCCCCTCAGTGTCCCCTCCCAGCCCCCCAGTATCCCCTCCTACCCCTGCATCCCCTCCCAGCCCCCCCCGTCCCCTCCCAGCCCCCCAGTGTCCCCTCCCACCCCTACACCCCCTCCCAGCCCCCCACTGTCCCCTCCCACTCCTACATCCCCTCCCAGCCCCCCACTGTCCCCTCCCACCCCTACATCCCCTCCCAGCCCCCCACTGTCCCCTCCCACCCCTACATCCCCTCCCAGCCCCCCACTGTCCCCTCCCACCCCTTCATCCCCTCCCAGACCCCCACTGTCCTCTCCCAGCCCCCCACTGTCCCCTCCCAGTCTCCCACTGTCCCCTCCCACCCCTACATCCCCTTCCAGACCCCCACTGTCCCCTCCCACCCCTTCATCCCCTCCCAGACCCCCACTGTCCTCTCCCAGCCCCCCACTGTCCCCTCCCAGCCCCCCACTGTCCCCTCCCACCCCTACATCCCCTCCCAGCCCCCCCCTGTCCCCTCCCAGCCCCCCACTGTCCCCTCCCACCCCTACACCCCCTCCCAGCCCCCCACTGTCCCCTCCCAGACCCCCTCTGTGCCCCCAATATCACCCCCCATGTCTGCCCACGTCCCCTCATGTCCCCACATCCCACTGTGTCCCTGCTGTCCCCTTGTGTCCCCACATCCCCATGTCCCTACTGTCCCTATATGTCCCCACGTCCCCTCGTGTCCCCACGTCCCCTCATGTCCCCACATCCCCCTGTGTCCCTGCTGTCCCCTTATGTCCCCACGTCCCCTCATGTCCCCACATCCTCTCATGTCCCCACATCCCACCGTGTCCCTGCTGTCCCCCATGTCCCTGCTGCCCCCTTATGTCCCCCCACTGTCCCCATGTCCCCCCACTGTCCCTATGTCCCCCACATCCCCCTGTGTCCCCTTACTGTCCCCTTATGTCCCCACGTCCCCTCGTGTCCCCACGTCCCCTCATGTCCCCACGTCCCACCGTGTCCCTGCTGTCCCCCCATGTCCCTGCTGCCCCCTTATGTCCCCATGTCCCCCCACTGTCCCCCTGTGTCCCTGCTGTCCCCTCGTGTCCCCACGTCCCCTCATGTCCCCGCATGCCCCCATGTCCCTGCTGTCCCCCCATGTCCCTGCTGCCCCTTTATGTCCCCATGTCCTCCCACATCCCCCTGTGTCCCTGCTGTCCCCTCATGTCCCCACGTCCCCTCATGTCCCCACGTCCCCCTGTGTCCCCGCTGTCCCCTTATGTCCCCACGTCCCCTCGTGTCCCCACGTCCCCTCATGTCCCCACATCCCACCGTGTCCCTGCTGTCACCCCATGTCCCTGCTGCCCCCTTATGTCCCCATGTCCCCCCACTGTCCCCCTGTGTCCCTGCTGTCCCCTCATGTCCCCACGTCCCCTCATGTCCCCGCATGCCCCCATGTCCCTGATGCCCCTTTATGTCCCCATGTCCCCATGTCCCCCCACATCCCCCTGTGTCCCTGCTGTCCCCTTATGTCCCCACGTCCCCTCATGTCCCCATGTCCCCTCATGTCCCCACATCCCACCGTGTCCCTGCTGTCCCCCCATGTCCCTGCTGTCCCCTTACACCTTCACCTCACCGCACCACCTCTGTCCCCACATCTCCCTGTTCTATGGGATGGCACACAGCATCCATCCCCACGTCCCTATTTGTTGTATGGGATGGCACACAGCATCCATCCCCACGTCCCTATTTGTTGTATGGGATGGCACACAGCATCCATCCCCACGTCCCTATTTGTTGTATGGGATGGCACACAGCATCCATCCCCACGTCCCTATTTGTTGTATGGGATGGCACACAGCAGCCATCCCCACGTCCCTATTTGTTGTATGGGATGGCACACAGCATCCATCCCCACGTCCCTATTTGTTCTATGGGATGGCACACAGCATCCATCCCCACGTCCCTATTTGTTGTATGGGATGGCACACAGCATCCATCCCCACGTCCCTATTTGTTCTATGGGATGGCACACAGCATCCATCCCCACGTCCCTATTTGTTCTATGGGATGGCACACAGCATCCATCCCCACGTCCCTATTTGTTGTATGGGATGGCACACAGCATCCATCCCCACGTCCCTATTTGTTGTATGGGATGGCACACAGCATCCATCCCCACGTCCCTATTTGTTGTATGGGATGGCACACAGCAGCCATCCCCACGTCCCTATTTGTTGTATGGGATGGCACACAGCATCCATCCCCACGTCCCTATTTGTTGTATGGGATGGCACACAGCATCCATCCCCACGTCCCTATTTGTTCTATGGGATGGCACACAGCATCCATCCCCACGTCCCTATTTGTTGTATGGGATGGCACACAGCATCCATCCCCACGTCCCTATTTGTTCTATGGGATGGCATACAGCATCCATCCCCACGTCCCTATTTGTTGTATGGGATGGCACACAGCATCCATCCCCACGTCCCTATTTGTTGTATGGGATGGCACACAGCATCCATCCCCACGTCCCTATTTGTTGTATGGGATGGCACACAGCATCCATCCCCACGTCCCTATTTGTTCTATGGGATGGCACACAGCATCCATCCCCACGTCCCTATTTGTTCTATGGGCTGGCACACAGCATCCATCCCCACGTCCCTATTTGTTGTATGGGATGGCACACAGCATCCATCCCCACGTCCCTATTTGTTCTATGGGATGGCACACAGCATCCATCCCCACGTCCCTATTTGTTGTATGGGATGGCACACAGCATCCATCCCCACGTCCCTATTTGTTCTATGGGATGGCACACAGCATCCATCCCCACATCCCCCCCATCCTTCCCACCCCGTCCCACGGCTGCCATCCCCACCTGCAGCAACCTGGAGGGTTTCCTGGAGGAATTTGCTGACATCTCCAAGGAGGATCAGATCAAGAAGCTGCACGACCTGCTGGGCCCCCACATGCTCAGACGCCTCAAGGCCGACGTCTTCAAGAACATGCCGGCCAAAACGGAGCTCATCGTCCGCGTGGAGCTCAGCCCCATGCAGAAGTACGGGGGGAACGGGGCCGGGTCGGGGGGTCCCATTCATTTGGGGGGGGCTGGGGGGTCCCCGTAGGTCAGAAACGAGGCGTGTGTGCCCACCTTTGGGGTCTCAGCACTCCCAGATCCCACCGTCCGTGGGTTCTCACCGTGCCTGGGGTCCCGTCAGCTTTGTGTGGAGTCCTAGCCCCACAAAACCCAGCTTCCATCCTCCCTGGAGTCTCAGCACCCCAAAACCCAGCTCCCATTCTCCCTGGGGTCCCACCAGCCTTGTGTGGAGTCCCAGCCCCACAAAACCCAGCTTCCATCCTCCCTGAAGTCTCAGAACCCCAAAACAGAGATCTCACCACCCCTGGGGTCCCAGCACCCCAAAACCCAGCTCCCAGCACCCCTGGGATCTCAGCACCCCAACATTCAAGTCCCATCAGCCTTGTGTGAAGTCCCAGCCCCCCAAAACCCAACTCTCATCATCCTTGGACTCTCAGCACCCCAAAACCCAGCTCCCATTCTCCCTGGATTCCAGCACTTCAGAACCCAGCTCCCATTCTCCCTGGATTCCAGCACTTCAGAACCCAGCTCCCATTCTCCCTGGGGTCCCAGCACCCCAAAACCCAGTTCCCATTCTCCCTGGATTCCCAGCACCCCAAAACCTAGCTCCCATTCTCCCTGGGGTCCCAGCACCTCAGAACCCAGCTCCTATTCTCCCTGGGGTCCCAGCACCCCAAAACCCAGTTCCCATTCTCCCTGGAGTCTCAGCACCCCAAAACCCAGCTTCCATCCTCCCTGGGGTCCCAGCACCCCAAAACCCAGCTCCCATTCTCCCTGGATTCCCAGCACCCCAAAACCCAGCTCCCATTCTCCCTGGGGTCCCAGCACCCCAAAACCCAGTTCCCATTCTCCCTGGGGTCCCAGCACCCCAAAACCCAGCTCCCATTCTCCCTGGATTCCCAGCACCCCAAAACCCAGCTCCTATTCTCCCTGGATTCCCAGCACCTCAGAACCCAGCTCCCATTCTCCCTGGGGTCCCAGCACCCCAAAACCCAGCTCCCATTCTCCCTAGGGTCCCAGCCTCCCAGAACCCAGTTCCTATTCTCCCTGGATTCCAGCACCCCAAAACCCAGTTCCCATTCTCCCTGGAGTCCCAGCACCTCAGAACCCAGCTCCCATTCTCCCTGGGGTCCCAGCACCCCAAAACCCAGCTCCCATTCTCCCTGGTGTCCCAGCATCCCAAAACCCAGTTCCCATTCTCCCTGGATTCCCAGCATCCCAAAACCCAGTTCCCATTCTCCCTGGGGTCCCAGCACCCCAAAACCCAGTTCCCATTCTCCCTGGATTCCCAGCACCCCAAAACCCAGTTCCCATTCTCCCTGGGGTCCCAGCACCCCAAAACCCAGCTCCCATTCTCCCTGGGGTCCCAGCACCCCAAAACCCAGCTCCCATTCTCCCTGGATTCCCAGCACCCCAAAACCCAGTTCCCATTCTCCCTGGGGTCCCAGCACCCCAAAACAGAAATCTCAGCACTCCTGGGGTCTCAGCACCCCAAAACCCAGCTCCCACCACCTTCAGGGTCCTATGTGGGGTCCCAGCCACCCAAAGCCCGGCTCCCATAATTCCTGGGCTCTCAGTACCCCAAAACAGAGCTCCCACTACTCTTGGGGTCCCAGGACCCTAACAGTCCCAGTCCTTTCTCCCTCAGGTGGGATCTCAGCACCCGATACCCATCCCCCAACTCCCCCATGTCCCCCAACTCCTACAAGCCCCCCCCAGGTCCCCCAATCCCCCTAGACTCCCCCCAAGTCCCCCAACCCTCCAGATCCCCCAAACCCCCCTCAACTCCCTCAGACTTTCCCCCAATGCCCCCCAGGTCCCCCAATGCCTTCCCACCCCTCCCTCCCCCCGAGGCCCCCCAGATCCCCAAACCCCTCCAGACTCCTCCCAAGCCCCCCAGATTTTCCTCACACCCCCCAGGTCCCCCAGCCCCCCCCAAAACTCCCCCCAGTGCCCCCCCCAGGTCCCCCAACCCTCTCTGCTCCTCCCCCCCCCCCCCCCAAAGCCCCCCAAGCCCCACTGTGCACAGATCCCTTTGGGGTCCAGGGTGGGGTGGGGGTATCTCTGACCCTCAGCGCGTGGCTCCCACCCCCTGGGGGGGGTCGTGGGGTGAGGGATGGGCAGCGTGCCCCCCCCCCCCAGCCGGGTGCCAGCCCCCCACCCCGCAGGAAGTACTACAAATACATCCTGACCCGCAACTTTGAGGCGCTGAACTCGCGGGGCGGAGGGAACCAGGTGTCCCTGCTCAACATCATGATGGACCTGAAAAAGTGCTGCAACCACCCCTACCTCTTCCCTGTGGCAGCCATGGTGAGCGGGGAGGGGTCCCCGGGGGGGGGGGATCTGAGGGGAAATGGGGGGTGGAGGGGCAGGGAGAGGTGGGGGGCGGAGGGATGTGGGGGATGTGGAGGGGATGGGGGGACATGGAGGGGATGGGGGGACATGGGGGATGTGGAGGGGATGGGGGGACGTGGAGGGGATGGGGGGATGTGGGGGATGTGGAGGGGATGGGGGACGTGGGGGACGTGGAGGGGATGGGGGACGTGGAGGGGATGGGGGACGTGGAGGGGATGGGGGACGTGGAGGGGACGTGGAGGGGACATGGAGGGGACGTGGGGGACGTGGGGGACGTGGAGGGGATGGGGGATGTGGGGGGGATGGGGGATGTGGGGGACGTGGAGGGGATGGGGGGACGTGGAGGGGATGGGGGGACGTGGGGGACATGGAGGGGATGGGGGGACCCGGAAGGGATGGGGGGGATAGGGGAACATAGAGGAGAGGGGGATATGGAAGGGACAGGGGGACACGAGGGACATGAAGGGGACAGGGATCTGAGACCTGGGGGACATGGAGGGGACATGGGGACGTGGAGGGGACATGGGGTGTAGGATGTGGGGTTGGGGGGGACAGGGACTGGGGACATGGGGACAGGGATTGGGGACATGGGGACAGGGATTGGGGACATGGGATCTGAGATCTGGGGGACATGGAGGGGACATGGGGACGTGGAGGGGACAGGGATTTAGGATTTGGGGGTGGGGGGGGACAGGGATCGGGGCTACGGGAACAGGGATTGGGGTCATGGGGACAGGGATTGGGGACATGGGATCTGAGACCTGGGGGACATGGAGGGGACATGGGGACGTGGAGGGGACAGGGATTTAGGATTTGGGGGTGGGGGGGGACAGGGATCGGGGCTACGGGAACAGGGATTGGGGTCATGGGGACAGGGATTGGGGACATGGGATCTGAGACCTGGGGGACACGGAGGGGACACGGGTGTAGGATATAGGGGTGGGGGGGACAGGGATTGGGGACATGGGGACATGGAGGGGCCATGGGGCGAGGCGTAGGGGGAGGTGACAGCCCCGTCCCCGTCCCCAGGAGTCCCCAAAGCTGCCGAGCGGTGCCTACGAGGGGGGGGCTCTGATCAAGGCCTCGGGGAAGCTGCTGCTGCTGCAGAAGATGCTGCGGAAGCTGAAGGAGCAGAACCACCGTGTGCTCATCTTCTCCCAGGTCAGTTTACACCCCCCTTCGCCCCCCCCCCAGGACCCCCCACCCCACCCCAAAGCCCCTCCCCCCCCCTTCCCAGTCTCACCGGTGCCTCCCGCAGATGACGAAGATGCTGGACCTGCTGGAGGATTTCCTGGACTACGAGGGCTACAAATACGAGCGCATCGATGGGGGAATCACGGGAGCCCTGCGGCAGGAGGCCATCGACCGCTTCAACGGTAGTGCTGGGGGTGGGGGGGGCTGGGGGGGCTGGGAGTCACTGGGATGGACTGGGAATACATTGGGGTAGACTGGGACAGGCTGGGAGGGGACTGGGATGGACTGAGAGGGATTGGGAGTCTCTGGGATGGACTGGGAATCCATTGGGGTAGACTGGGAGGGAGCTGGGATGTACTGGGAATCCATTGGGATGGACTGGGACAGGCTGGGAGGGAGCTGGGATGGACTGAGAGGGACTGGGAGTCACTGGGATGGACTGGGAATCCATTGGGGTAGATTGGGACAGGCTGGGAGGGAACTGGGATGGACTGGGACAGGCTGGGAGAGAACTGGGATGGACTGAGAGGGACTGGGAGTCACTGGGATGGACTGGGACAGGCTGGGAGGGAACTGGGATGGACTGAGAGGGACTGGGAGTCACTGGGATGGACTGGGACAGGCTGGGAGGGAACTGGGATGGACTGAGAGGGACTGGGAGTCACTGGGATGGACTGGGAACAAGTTGGGGTGGACTGGGAGGGTACTGAGATGGACTGGGAGTCACTGGGATGGACTGGAACAGGCTGGGAGGGAACTGAGATAGACTGGGATGGACTGGGATGGACTGGGAGGGCACTAGGATGGATTGAGGGTCAGTGGGATGGATTGGGAAGAAATTGGGATGGACTGGGAGGGTACTGGGATGTATTGGGAGTCACTGGGATGGACTGGGACAGGCTGGGAGGGAACTGAGATAGACTGAGAGGGACTGGGATGGACTGGGAGTCACTGGGATGGCCTGGGAGGGCACTGGGGTGGATTGAGGGTCAGCGGGATGGATTGGGAAGAAATTGGGATGGACTGGGATGGACTGGGATGCATTGGGAGTCACTGGGATGGACTCGGACAGGCTGGAAGGGAACTGAGATAGACTGAGAGGGACTGGGATGGACTGGGAGTCACTGGGATGGACTGGGAGGGCACTGGGGTGGATTGAGGGTCAGTGGGATGGATTGGGAAGAAATTGGGATGGACTGGGATGGACTGGGATGTATTGGGAGTCACTGGGATGGACTGGGACAGGCTGGGAGGGAACTGAGATAGACTGAGAGGGACTGGGGTGAACTGGGAGTTACTGGGGTGGACTGGGAGTCACTGGGATGGTCTGGGAGGGCACTAGGATGGATTGAGGGTCAGTGGGATGGATTGGGAAGAAATTGGGATGGACTGGGATGGACTGGGGGTGTCGGGGGGTCTTGTGGATCCCAGGGGAACCCGGGGGAGCGCGGGGTGGTCTGTGTGTCCTGGAGGGGTCTGTGGTCTCTGGGGGGGGGGGATCTGGGGGTCTCAGGGAGGGGGTGGAGGGGGGGGGGGATCTGTGGGGGCGCGGAGCCCAACGCTGCAGTGCTGACGCTGGGGGCGCAGCGCCGGGGGCGCAGCAGTTCTGCTTCCTGCTGTCCACGCGGGCCGGGGGTCTCGGCATCAACCTGGCAACCGCCGACACCGTCGTCATCTTCGACTCCGATTGGAACCCCCACAACGACATCCAGGTGTGTGTCCGTCCGTCCGTCCGTCCGTCCGTCCCAGCTGTCACCGTGTCACCTCTCCCGGTGCCTCATCGCCTACCGCTGTCCCCACCCCGTCACCTTGGACAACCACAGCTCTGTTCCCCACTCCTGGGTGACCCCCCCCCACTCTTGGGTGACCCCCACCCTTCTGTCCCCCCCACCACGGCCCTGTCTCCCCACTTTCAGATGTCCCCCACCCCCCTGTCCCCATTTTTTTGACGGCCCTGTCCCCGCTCTCGGCTGTCTCTTACCCTGTTCCCTACCCCGTCCCCATTCTCCAAGTCCCCGCCGTGATCCCATCCCTTAGCTGTCTCCTACCCCCTCCCCACCACCCCATCCCCATTCCCCATATCCCCATCCCCACCCATGGGTGCCCCCCTCCCCACCACCCCATCCCCATTCTCCATATCCCCCTCCCCACCCATGGGTGCCCCCCTCCCCACCACCCCATCCCCATTCTCCATATCCCCCTCCCCACCCATGGGTGCCCCCCTCCCCACCACCCCATCTCCATTCTCCATATCCCCATCCCCACCCTTAGGTGTCTCCTACCCCCTCCCCACCACCCCATCCCCATTCTCCATATCCCCCTCCCCACCCACAGGTGCCCCTCACCCCTCCATCTGCCCCATCCCCACCCCCTTCCCACTCATGGGTGCCCCCCACTCCTCCACCTGCCCCATCCCCACCCCGTCCCCGCCCACGGGTGCCCCCCACTCTTCCACCTGCCCCATCCCCACCCCGTCCCCACCCACGGGTGCCCCCCACTCTTCCACCTGCCCCATCCCCACCCTGTCCCCACCCACGGGTGCCCCCCACCCCCTCCCCACCCATGGATGCCTCCCACCCCTCCATCTGCCCCATCTTCATCCCCACCCCTCCACTTGATCCATCCCCACCCCGTCCCCACCCACGGGTTCCCCCCACCCCTCCACCTGCCCCATCCCCACCCCATCCCCACCCCGTCCCCACCCCGTCCCCACCCACGGGTGCCCCCCACCCCCTCCCCACCCATGGATGCCCCCCACCCCTCCATCTGCCCCATCCTCATCCCCATCCCTCCACCTGCCCCATCCCCACCCCGTCCCCACCCATGGGTGCCCCTCCTCCACCTGCCCCATCCCCACTCCTCCATCTGCCCCATCCCCACCCCGTTCCCACCGACGGGTTCCCCCCACCCCTCCACCTGCCCCATCCCCACCCCGTCCCCACCCACGGGTGCCTCCCACCCCTCCATCTGCCCCATCTTCATCCCCACTCCTCCACCTGCCCCATCCCCACCCCGTCCCCACCCACAGGTGCCCCCCACCCCTCCATCTGACCCATCGCCCCCCTCTCCCCCCGTCCCCGCAGGCCTTCAGCCGGGCGCACCGCATCGGCCAGGCCAACAAGGTGATGATTTATCGCTTCGTCACGCGCGCCTCGGTGGAGGAACGCATCACGCAGGTGGCCAAACGCAAGATGATGCTGACGCACCTGGTGGTGCGCCCGGGGCTGGGCTCCAAGGCCGGCTCCATGTCCAAGCAGGAGCTGGACGACATCCTTAAATTTGGCACCGAGGAGCTTTTCAAGGATGAGAATGAGGGTCAGCGCCCCGCTGGGGGAGGGGGATGCGGGAAGGGGGTGGTGGGTGGTGGGAGGGGGTGGTGGGACATGGGAGGCCATAATGGGATGTGGGAGGTGGTGATGGGATGTGGGAGGAGATGGTGGGACATAGGAGGCCATAATGGGATGCGTGAGGTGGTGATGGGATGTGGGAGGAGGTGGTGGGATAGGGGAGGCCGTAATGGGATTTGTGAGGTGGTAGTGGGACATGGGAGGTGATGGTGGGATGTGGGAGGTGGTGGAGGGACATGGGAGGCCATAATGGGACAGGTGAGCTGGTGGTGGGACATGGGTGGCCATTATGGGACGTGGGATGTGGTGGAGGAGTGTGGGAGGTGGTGGTGGGACGTGGGAGGTGGTGGAGGGGCATGGGAGGTGGTGGTGGGATGTGGGAGGTGGTGGTGGGACATGGGAGGCCATAATGGGATGTGGGAGGTGGTGGTGGGATATGGGAGGTGATGGTGGGACGTGGGAGGTGGTGGAGGGGCATGGGAGGTGGTGGAGGGGCATGGGAGGTGGTGGTGGGACATGGGAGGCCATAATGGGACGTGGGAGGTGGTGGTGGGACACATGAAGTCATGGTAGGACACATGAGGTGGTGGTGGGACATGGGAGGCCATAATGGGACGGGTGAGGTGGTGGTGAGACACATGAGGCCATGGTAGGACTTGTAAAGCCATGGTAGGACAGGTGAGACCATGGTAGGACAGGTGAGATCGTGGTGAGACGTGTGAGTCCATGGTGGGACATGTGAGGTGATGAAGGGACACGTGAGGCCGTGGTAGGACACGTGAAGTCATGGTAGGACACATGAGGTTGTGGTGGGACTCATGAAGCCGTGGTGGGACACGTGAAGCCATGGTAGGACACGTGGTTCAGTGATGGACACGTGAGGCCATGGTGGGGCACGTGAGGATGTGATGGAGCACATGAGGTTGTGGTGGGACTCATGAGGCCATGGTGGGACTCATGAAGACATAATGGGACACGTGAGGCCATGGTGGGACTCATGAGGTTGTGGTGGGACACGTGAGGCCATGATGGGACTGATGAGGTTGTGGTGGGACTCATGAGGCCATGGTGGGACTCATGAAGCCATGAGGAGACACATGACACCATGGTGGGACATGTGGTTCAGTGATGGACTCGTGAGGCCATGGTGGGACTCGTGAGGCCATAGGGGGACTCATGAGGCCATGGTGGGACACATGGTTCAGTGATGGATGTGTGAGGCCATGGTGGGACTCATGAGGTTGTGATGGGACTCATGAAGCCATGGTGGGACATGTGAGGCCATGGTGGGACTCATGAGGCTGTGATGGGACTCATGAAGCCATGGTGGGACACGTGAGGCCATGGTGGGACTCATGAGGCTGTGATGGGACTCATGAAGCCATGGTGGGACACGTGAGGCCATGGTGGGACTCATGAGGTTGTGGTGAGACTGATGAGGTTGTGGTGGGACTCGTGAAGCTGTGGTGGGACTCATGAGGCTCTGGTGGGACTCATGAGGCTGTGATGGGACTCATGAAGCCATGGTGGGACACGTGAGACCATGGTGGAACACGTGGTTCAGTGATGGACATGTGAGGCCATGGTGGGACATGTGAGGCCATGGTGGGACACGTGAGGTTGTGGTGGGACTCATGAGGCCGTGGTGGGACTCATAAGGTTGTGGTGGGACTCATGAAGCCATGGTGGGACTCATGAAGTCATGGTGGGACACGTGAGGCCATGGTGGGGCACATGAGGTTGTGGTGGGACTCATGAAGCCATGGTGGGACGTGTGAGGCCATGGTGGGACTCATGAGGTTGTGGTGGGACTCATGAAGCCATGGTGGGACTCATGAAGCCATGGTGGGACACTTGAGGTTGTGGTGGGACACGTGAGGCCATGGTGGGACATGTGAGGTCATGGTGGGACACTTGAGGTTGTGGTGGGACACGTGAGGCCATGGTGGGACTCGTGAGGTTGTGGTGGGACTCATGAAGCCATGGTGGGACACGTGAGGCTGTGGTGGGACTCATGAAGCCATGGTGGGACACGAGGCCATGGTGGGACTCGTGAGGTTGTGGTGGGACTCATGAAGCCATGGTGAGACATGTGAGGTTGTGGTGGGACACATGAGGTTGTGGTGGGACACGTGAGGCCATGGTGGGTCTGATGAGGCCGTGGTGGGACTCTTGAGGTTGTGGTGAGACTGATGAGGTTGTGGTGGGACCCATGAAGCCATGGTGGGACTCATGAAGTCATGGTGGGACACGTGAGGCCATGGTGGGACACGTGAGGCCATGGTGGGACTCATGAAGCCATGATGGGATGTGTGAAGCCATGGTGGGACTCTTGAGGTTGTGGTGGAACTCATGAAGCCATGGTGGAACACATGAGGTTGTGGTGGGACTCATGAAGCCATGGTGGGACACATGGTTCAGTGATGGACACGTGAGGCCATGGTGGGACACATGGTTCAGTGATGGATGTGTGAGGCCATGGTGGGACACGTGAGGCCATGGTGGGACACGTGAGGTTGTGGTGGGACTCATGAAGCCATGGTGGGACTCATGGTTCAGTGATGGACACGTGAGGCCATGGTGGGACACATTGGTTCAGTGATGGACACGCGAGGCCCCATCAGGCTGTGCTGGTCCATACTGGTCCATACTGGGCCGCCCTGGAGCTCGGCAGGGCGTCAGCAGCAGCGTGTCACCTCACAGGGGAGAACAAAGAGGAGGACAGCAGCGTCATCCACTACGACAACGACGCCATCGCCAGGCTGCTGGACCGGAACCAGGACGCCACCGACGACGCCGACGTGCAGAACATGAACGAGTACCTGAGCTCCTTCAAGGTGGCCCAATACGTCGTGAGGGAGGAGGACAAGGTGTGCCATGGGGGGGGGGGACGGGGGGAGAGGGGTGATGGTGTGTCATGGGGGGGAAAGATGGTGGAGGTGGGGGGAGGAGAGTGGTGGAGGTGGGGATGGGGGGTGATGGAGGTGAGGATGAGTGGGGATGGGAATGGTGGGGGTGGGGGGGATGGTGGGGGTGAGGATGGGGGGAATGATGGAGGGGTGGGGGTGGGAATGGAGATGGTGAGGGTGACAGCAGGGATGGGAATGGAGATGGTGAGGGCAGCAGGGATGGGAATGGAGATGGTGAGGGCAGCAGGGGTGGGAATGGAGATGGTGAGGGTGGCAGGGATGGGAATGGAGATGGTGAGGGTGGCAGGGGTGGGAATGGAGATGATGAGGGCGGCAGGGGTGGGAATGGAGATGTGAGGGCGGCAGGGGTGGGAATGGAGATGTGAGGGCGGCAGGGATGGGAATGGAGATGGTGAGGGTGACAGCAGGGATGGGAATGGAGATGTGAGGGCAGCAGGGGTGGGAATGGAGATGGTGAGGGCAGCAGGGGTGGGAATGGAGATGGTGAGGGCAGCAGGGATGGGAATGGAGATGGTGAGGGCAGCAGGGGTGGGAATGGAGATGATGAGGGGGGCAGGGGTGGGAATGGAGATGGTGAGGGCGGCAGGGGTGGGAATGGAGATGTGAGGGCGGCAGGGGTGGGAATGGAGATGTGAGGGCGGCAGGGATGGGAATGGAGATGGTGAGGGTGGCAGGGATGGAAATGGAGATGGTGAGGGCAGCAGGGATGGGAATGGAGATGTGAGGGCAGCAGGGGTGGGAATGGAGATGGTGAGGGTGGCAGGGATGGAAGTGGAGACAGTGAGGGCAGCAGGGATGGGAATGGAGATGGTGAGGGCGGCAGGGGTGGGAATGGAGATGTGAGGGCGGCAGGGGTGGGAATGGAGATGTGAGGGCGGCAGGGATGGGAATGGAGATGGTGAGGGCAGCAGGGGTGGGAATGGAGATGATGAGGGGGGCAGGGGTGGGAATGGAGATGTGAGGGCGGCAGGGGTGGGAATGGAGATGTGAGGGCGGCAGGGATGGGAATGGAGATGGTGAGGGTGGCAGGGATGGAAATGGAGATGGTGAGGGCAGCAGGGATGGGAATGGAGATGTGAGGGCGGCAGGGGTGGGAATGGAGATGGTGAGGGTGGCAGGGATGGAAATGGAGATGGTGAGGGCAGCAGGGATGGGAATGGAGATGGTGAGGGCAATGGCGATGGAAATGGAGATGGTGAGGGCGGCAGGGATGGAAATGGAGATGGTGAAGGCAATGGGGATGGGAATGGAGACGGTGAGGGCAACAGGGGTGGGAATGGAGATGGTGAGGGCGGCAGGGATGGGAATGGAGACAGTGAGGGCAATGGCGATGGAAATGGAGACGGTGAGGGTAGCAGGGATGATGGAAACACCGGCGCTGAGGACACGAAGGCAGCACTGAGAGCACTGTGAACCACACAGCCCCATTTCTGTGCCCACAGATCGAGGAGATCGAGCGGGAGATCATCAAGCAGGAGGAGAACGTCGACCCCGACTACTGGGAGAAGCTGCTGAGGCATCACTACGAGCAGCAGCAGGAGGACCTGGCACGCAACCTGGGCAAGGGAAAGCGCGTCCGAAAGCAGGTCAACTACAACGACGCAGCACAGGAGGACCAAGGTGGGCACTGGGAGGGACTGGGAGGCACTGGGAGGGACTGGGGAGGGTGTGGGGCACAAGCCAGGTGAGGCAGAGGCGGGTAGCTATAACAGTTTGGCTTGGGAGGACCGAAGTAGGGACTGGGAGGGCAGTGGGAGGGACTGGGGAGCACTGGAAAGGATTGGGAGGGGAATGGGAAGGATGTGGGACGTAACCCAAGACTGGTAGCTACAACAGCTTGGCCCAGGAGGACCGAGGTGGGCACTGGGAGGGACTGGGATGCACTAGGAGGGGACTGGGAAGGACTGGGAGGGCAGTGGGGAGGGCGTGGGGCACAACCCAGGTGAGATAGAGGTGGGTAACTGTAGCAGCTTGGCCCAGGAGGACCAAGGTGGGCACTGGGAGGAAACTGGGATGGACTCGGGTGGGTTGGGGGGCACTGGGGGGCACTTTGGAATACTGGGAGAGGACTGGGAAGCACTGGGATGGACTGAGAGGGCACTGGGGGGGATGTGGGGACGGGTAACTGTAACAGCTTAGTCTAGGAGAAGGTGATCAAGGTGGGCACTGGGATGAACTGAGGTGGGTTGGGGGGCACTGGGAGGCACTGGGGGGCACTGCCAAACACTGGAGAGGACTGGGAGGCACTGGGATGGACTGAGAGGGCACTGGGGGGGATGTGGGGTGCAACCCAGGGGAGGTGGAGGTGGGTAAGTGTAACAGTTAGGAGAACCAAGGTGGGCACTGGGATGAACTGAGGTGGGTTGGGGGGACTGGGAGGCACTGGGGGGCACTGTCAAACACTGGGAGAGGACTGGGAGGCACTGGGAGGGCACTGGGGAGGATGTGGGCACAACCCAGGTGAGATAGAGGCAGGTAGCTGTAATGGCTTGGCTCAGGAGGACCGAGGTGGGCACTGGGAGGGACTGGGAGGACAATGGGAGGGACTGGGAAGCACTGGGATGGACTGGGGTGGGTTGGGGGGCAGTGGAGGGTGCTGGGAGGAACTGGGATGTGCCACAGGAGGCATCAGAGGGACTGGGGAGGGAACTGGGATGGACTGGAAGGAAACCGGGAGGGTGGACGGAGAAGTAACTGGGAGGCACTGGGGTGGACCTGGGAAGGGAAACCTGGGATGGACTGGGAGGCACCAGGGGGGTGATGTGAGGCACGGGGGGGGGAGCTTGGGGGTGGGATTTGGGGTGTCGGGGGGGGAGGGGAGGGGTTATGATCTTGGGGGGGTGGGAGGGGGGTAGGAGGGGTTGGGGGCACACTGGGGTTTTTTGGGGGGTGCTGGACTGTGCCCCCCCCCCAGACAACCAGTCCGAGTACTCAGTGGGATCTGAGGAGGAGGATGAGGACTTCGATGAACGGCCGGAGGGTGAGTGCCCCCCCGTGGCCCCCCCCGTGTACCCCTCCCCCCCCACACCCCCCCCGTAGCCCCTCTGTGTGGATGACACTGAGGGGGTGGGAGGTGGTCCTGGGTGGCACAGGTGGGGGTGGGGGGGGAGTGGGGGGGTCAGGGTGCCATGGGGGGGTTCATGGGTGTCCCTGGGGGGGTGTGGGTGTCCTTGGGGAGTGGGCAGGGGTGTGGGGGGGGGGAATCTGGGTGCCACGAGGGGCTGCAGCGTGGGTGTCCTGGGGGGGCATGGATAGCCATGGGGAGGAGTAAAGGGGGGTCAGAGTGCCATGTGGGGCAGGGAGGTCTTTGAGGGGGGGGGGTCTCAGAGTGCCTTTGGGGGTGTCTTGGGGTGAGTGATGCTGCTGTCACCCCCCCCACACACAACACTTTTTCCCTGCCCCCCCCCCAGGCCGGCGCCAGTCTAAACGGCAGCTCCGAAACGAGAAGGGACAAACCACTGCCCCCACTGCTGGCCCGGGTGGGGGGGCAAACATCGAGGTGAGCCCCCCCCTCCTCCCCAGCCACCAGAGGCCTCCCATCCTCCCCATCCCCTTCTCCCCCCAACAACCCCCCCCATTACCCCCCCATCACTCCCCCCATCCCCTTCTCCCCCACCCCATCATCCTCCCCATCCCCTTCTCTCCCCCCTTCATCATCCTCCCCATCCCCTTTTCTCCCCCCATCATCCTCCCCATCCCCTTCTCCCCCCCTTCATCATCCTCCCCATCCCCTTTTCTCCCCCCATCATCCTCCCCATCCCCTTCTCCCCCCTTCATCATCCTCCCCATCCCCTTCTCCCCCACCCCATCGTCCTCCCCATCCCCTTTTCCCCCCCCATCATCCTCCCCATCTCCTCCTTCCCCTCCCCCATCTCCTCCTTCCCCTCCCCATCCCCCTTCCCTTCCTCCCCCCATTGATCCTCCCCCTCTCCTTTCTCCCCCCCATCATCCTCCCCATCCCCATCCCCTTCTCCCCCCCCATCATCCTCCCCATCCTCATCCCCTCCTTCCCCTCCCCATCCCCCTCACCTTCCTCCCCCCATTCATCCTCCCCATCCCCATCCCCTTCTCCCCCCCATCATCCTCCCCATCCCCTCCTCTCCCTCCCCATCCCCCTCCCCTTCCTCCCCCATCATCCTCCCCATCCTCATCCCCTTCTCCACCCCATCATCCTCCTCATCCCCATCCCCTTCTTTTTCCCCCATCATCCTCCCCATCCCCTTCTCCCCCCTTCATCATCCTCCCCATCCCCTTCTCCTCCCTTCATCATCCTCCCCATCCCCTTCCCCCCCCTTCATCATCCTCCCCATCTCATCATCCTCCCCCCCATCCCCTTCCTCCCCCATCATCCTTCCCATCCCCCTCCTCTTCCTCCTCCATAGTCCTCCCCATCCTCATCCCCTTCTCCCCCCTCCATCATCCTCCCCATCCCCTTCCCCCCCCTTCATCATCCTCCCCATCCCATCATCCTCCCCCCCATCCCCTTCTCCCCCATCATCCTCCCATCCTCATCCCTTCTCCCCCCTCCATCATCTCCTCATCTCCTTCATCCCCTTCTTCCCCCATCATCCTCCCCATCCCCTTCTCCCCCCCCACCCCCCAGCTGCCCCGCTGACCACAGCCCCCGTTTTCCCCCCCCCCCCAGGTGCTGGGTTTCAACACGCGGCAGCGCAAGGCGTTCCTGAACGCGGTGATGCGCTGGGGGATGCCACCGCAGGACGCCTTCACCTCGCAGTGGTTGGTGCGGGACCTGCGGGGCAAGAGCGAGAAGGAGTTCAAGTGGGTGCTGTGCCGGGGTGGTCACGTGACCTCCCGTGTGTGTCCTCACGTGACCTCGTGTGTCATCCTGTGACCTCCCGTGTCCTCACGTGACCTCGTGTCCTCACGTGACCTCCCGTGTGATCCTGTGACCTCTTGTGTCCTCACGTGACCGCCTGTGTCATCATGTGACCTCTCTGTCCTCACATGACCTCCTGTCGTCATGTGACCTCCTCTGTCGTCACGTGACCTCCCGTATCCTCATGTGACCTCCCGTGCGATCCTGTGACCTCTTGTGTCCTCACGTGACTGTGTCATCATGTGACCTCATGTGTCATCACGTGACCGCCTGTGTTGTCATGTGACCCCCCGTATCCTCATGTGACCCCCCGTGTGATCCTGTGACCTCTTGTGTCCTCACATGACTAACTGTGTCATCATGTGACCTCGTGTGTCCTCACGTGACCGCCTGTGTCATCACGTGACCGCGTGTGTCCTCATGTGACCTCCCATGTGATCCTGTGACCTCCCGTGTGATCCTGTGACCTCTTGTGTCCTCACATGACTAACTGTGTCATCATGTGACCTCGTGTGTCCTCACGTGACCGCCTGTGTTGTCATGTGACCCCCCGTATCCTCATGTGACCTCCCGTGTGATCCTGTGACCTCTTGTGTCCTCACGTGACTGACTGTGTCATCATGTGACCTCCTGTGTCTTCGTGTGACCTCCCATGTGATCCTGTGACCTCCCGTGTGATCCTGTGACCTCTTGTGTCCTCACATGACCGCCTGTGTCGTCATGTGACCTCGTGTGTCCTCACGTGACCGCCTGTGTTGTCATGTGACATGTCCCCCCCATGCCCCCCCCATGTCCCCATTATCCCCTCCTGTCCCCCCATGTCCCCCCATGTCCCTATTATCTCCCCATGTCCCCCCATGTCCCCCCCATCCTCATTATCCCCTCCTGTCCCCTCCTGCCCCCCCATATCCCCCCATGCCCTCATTATCCCCCCAACCGCCTCATGTCCCCCCCATGTCCTCCCATGTCCCCATTATCCCCCATGTCCCCCCATGTCCCCATTATCCCCTCCTGCCCCCCCCATGTACCCCCACATCCTCATTATCCCCCCCATGTCCCCCCCATGTCCCCCCCATGTCCCCCCATGTCCCCATTATCCCCTCCTGTCCCCCCCATGTCCCCCGATGTCCCCCCATGTCCCCATTATCCCCTCCTGTCCCCCCATGTCCCCATTATCCCCCCCATGTCCTCCCATGTCCCCCCATGTCCCCATTATCCCCTCCTGCCCCCCCCATATCCCCCCATATCCCCCCATGTCCCCCCATGTCCCCATTATCCCCTCCTGTCCCCCCATGTCCCCCCATGTCCTCATTATCCCCTCCTGTCCCCCCCACGTCCCCCCCAGCCCCCCCATGTCCCCATTATCCCCCCAGCCCCCCCCAGGTCCCCCCCCCGCCCCCGTGCCACATGATGAGCCCTTACTCAGCCGAGCGCCGCCTCCGTCGGTTTTCCTGGGGAGCAGAGGAGGGCTGCGTCCCCCTCACCCCGACACACAGCCACCCCCGGGGGGGTCCCTCGTCCCCAGGGGGGGTCGGCTGAGGCCCTGGGGGTGCCAGAGAGGTGGCAGCTCCCGGCTGAGTGCCGGCACAGCTCTGGGCTGGGCGCTGTGATGAGGGGAAGGCTGATGGCACGGGGACGTCGGGGGGGGCGTGGGGGTAGGGGGGACATTGGGGGCAGTGGGGACATGGGGGGGCATGGGGGACATTGGGGACATTGGGGGCAGTGGGGACATGGGGGACATGGGGGACATTGGGGGCAGTGGGGACATGGGGACACTGGGGACATTGGGGCAGTGGGGACATGGGGGACATTGGGGACATTGGGGGACATGGGGGACAGTGGGGGCAGTGGGGACATGGGGGACATTGGGGACATTGGGGGACATGGGGGACATTGGGGGCAGTGGGGACATTGGGGACATGGGGGACATTGGGGGCAGTGGGGACATGGGGGACATTGGGGACATTGGGGGACATGGGGGACAGTGGGGACATGGGGGACAGTGGGGGCAGTGGGGACATGGGGGACATTGGGGACATTGGGGGCAGTGGGGACATTGGGGACATTGGGGGACATTGGGGGCATTGAGGGACGTGGTGGGTAACGGGGATGTTGGGGACACTGGGAGACGTGGTGGGTTATGGGGACATTGGAGGCATTGGGGACGTTGAGTGACATTGGTGGGCAGTGGGGACATTTGGGGTATTGGGGACATCGGGGACAGTGGGGACATTGTGGATGTTGTGGGTAATGGGGACATTGGGGGCATTGGTGGGCAGTGGGGACATTTGGGGTATTGGGGACGTTGGGGACAATGGGGACATTGGGGACATGGTGGGTAATGGGGACATTGGGGACAACAGACTGTGGGGACAGTGGGGACATTGAGGGGACAGTTGAGGACACTGAGGACCTTAGGAACAGCGTGGAGATGGGACACTGGGGACACTGGGGACATTGGGGTCTGGAGGGACAGGATCTTTGGGGACATTGGGGACCGTAGGCATGGGGACAGAGGGACGGGACCATGGGGGAGCAGCGCAGTGCCACTGTCCCCGTGCCACGCTGTCCCCACGCTATGGTGGCACTGTCCCCATGCTGTCCCCACGCTATGGTGGCACTGTCCCAATGCTGTCCCCACACCACGCTGTCCCTAATGCTGTCCCCACACCACACTGTCCCCATACTGTCCCAATGCTGTACCCACACCACGCTGTCCCCAATGCTGTCCCCACACCATATTGTCCCCATACTATCCCCAATGCTGTACCCATACCACGCTGTCCCCACACTGTCCCCAATGCTGTCCCCACACCACACTGTCCCCAATGCTGTCCCCACGCTGTCCCCCAGTGCTGTCCCCACACCATCCTGTCCCCAATGCTGTCCCCACACCACACTGTCCCTAATGCTGTCCCCAATGCTGTCCCCAATGGTGTCCCCACGCTGTCCCCAGTTCTGTCCCCAATGCTGTCCCCACGCTGTCCCCACACCATGCTGTCCCCATGCTGTCCCCACTCTGTCCCCACGCTGTCCCCAATGCTGTCCCCCATGCTGTCCCCACACCACGCTGTCCCCACGCTGTCCCCACTCCATCCCCAGTGCCGCCCCCAACGCTGTCCCCACGCTGTCCCCACACCACACTGTCCCTAGTGCTGTCCCCATACCACACTGTCCCCAATGCTGTCCCCACACCACGCTGTCCCCACGCTGTCCCCACTCCATCCCCAACGCCTGTCCCCACACCACGCTGTCCCCACTCTGTCCCCACTCTGTCCCCACTCTGTCCCCAGTGCCGTCCCAATGCTGTCCCCACGCTGTCCCCACATCACGCTGTCCCCACACTGTCCCCACTACATCCCCAGTGCCGTCCCCAACACTGTCCCCACGCTGTCCCCACACCACGCTGTCCCCACGCTGTCCCCACACCACACTGTCCCGAATGCTGTCCCCATACCACACTGTCCCAATGCTGTCCCCACACCATCCTGTCCCCAATGCTGTCCCCAATGCTGTCCCCACACCATGCTGTCCCCACACCACGCTGTCCCCATGCTGTCCCCACTCCATTCCCAGTGCTGTCCCCCTGCTGTCCCCACACCACTCTGTCCCCACGCTGTCCCCACTCCATCCCCAGTGCCGTCCCCAACGCTGTCCCCACGCTGTCCCCACACCACGCTGTCCCCACACTGTCCCCAGTTCTGTCCCCAATGCTGTCCCACACCACACTGTCCCTAATGCTGTCCTCATGCTGTCCCACTCCATCCCCAACGCTGTCCCCACGCTGTCCCCACACCACGCTGTCCCCACTCCATCCCATGCCGTCCCCAACGCTGTCCCCATGCTGTCCCCACACCACGCTGTCCCCACGCTGTCCCCACTCCATCCCCAGTGCCGCCCCCAACGCTGTCCCCACGCTGTCCCCACACCCACGCTGTCCCCACGCTGTCCCCACTCCATCCCCAGTGCCGCCCCCAACGCTGTCCCCACACCATGCTGTCCCCACACCGTGCTGTCCCCACGCTGTCCCCACTCCATCCCCAGTGCCGTCCCCAACGCTGTCCCCACGCTGTCCCCACTCCATCCCCAATGCTGTCCCCACGCTGTCCCCACACCATGCTGTCCCCACTCCATCCCCATGCCGCCCCCAACGCTGTCCCCACGCTGTCCCCACACCATGCTGTCCCCACTCCATCCCCAGTGCTGTCCCCACGCTGTCCCCACACCACGCTGTCCCCATGCTGTCCCCACTCCATCCCCAGTGCTGTCCCTAACGCTGTCCCTAATGCTGTCCCCAATGCTGTCCCCACGCTGTCCCCACACCACACTGTCCCTAATGCTGTCCCCACACCACGCTGTCCCCACGCTGTCCCCACTCCATCCCCATGCCGCCCCCAATGCTGTCCCCACGCTGTCCCCACACCATGCTGTCCCCCCGCTGTCCCCAGGGCCTACGTGTCCCTCTTCATGCGCCACCTGTGCGAGCCGGGTGCCGACGGCTCCGAGACGTTTGCGGACGGCGTCCCCCGCGAGGGGCTGTCGAGGCAGCAGGTGCTGACCCGCATCGGCGTCATGTCCCTGGTCAAGAAGAAGGTACGGGCCGTCCCCTGCCGCCCCCTGTCCCCTTGTCACCTCCCCGCGTCACTCTGTGTGTCCCATCCCCGTCCCCCCCCCCCCCCCCAGGTGCAGGAGTTCGAGCACATCAATGGCGCTGGAGCCTCCCCGAGCTGGTCCCGGAGCACAGCGCTGACTCCAAGCGCTCCTCCAGAGCTTCCTCCCCTGCCAAGACCTGCAGCACCGACCCCGAGCAGAGCAGGACCCCCACCCCGTGCACCTCCAAACCCGGTACGGGGGGGTGGGGGGGGTGGGGGGGGGTTGGGGGACGGGGGGTGGGAACGGAGGGGCAGAGAGTGGAGACGGGATGAGAGGTAGAGGAGATGTGGGGGTATGGGGGGTGGGGGGGTGAAAGGTGGAGGGGATGGGGGCTGGGGGGGCAGAGGGGTGCAGGGGATGGGGGGGATTGGGGTAGAGGGGATGGGGGGATTGGGGGGGATGTGGTGTGGGGGATAAGGGATGAGAGGTAGAGGGGATGGGGAGATGTGGGAGGGTGGGGGGTATGGGGAGGGGGGGGGTGAAAGGTGGAGGGGATGGGGGCTGGGGGGGCAGAGGGGTGCAGAGGATGGGGGGGGATTGGGGGGATGGGGGGACGGGGGATGGGAACAGAGGGGCAGAGAGTGGGGGATGTGGGGATGGGATGAGAGGTAGAGGGGATGGGGGATGTGGGAGGGGTGGGGGGTGAGGGGTAGAGGGGATGGGGGATTGGGGGGAGGATGGGGGGGTGAAGGGGTGGAGGGGATGGGGGGGTAGGAGGGATAGGGGGAGTGGGGGATGGAATAGAGAGGCAGAGAGTGGGGGATGTGGGGATGGTGTGGGGGACGAGGGATGAGGGGTGAAGGGGTGCAGGGACTGGGGGGGATTGGGGGGATGGGGGGGTGAGGGGTGGAGAGGAGGGGGGGGTAGGGGGATGAGGGGTGAAGGGGATTGGGGGGGTGGGGGGGACAGGGGATGGGAACAGAGGGGCAGAGAATGGGGGATGTAGGGACGGGATGAGAGGTAGAGGGGATTGGGGGTGGGGGGGTGAAAGGTGGAGGGGATGGGGGCTGGAGCGGCAAAGGGGTGCAGGGGATGGGGGGGGATTGGGGGGATGGGGGCGTGAGGGGTGGAGGGGAGTGGGGGGATGGGGGGGTAGGGGGATGGAATAGAGGGGCGGAGAGTGGGGGATGTGGGGACGGGATGAGAGGTAGAGGGATGAGGGGATGTGGGAGGTGTGGGGGGTGGGGGGGTGAAAGGTGGAGGGGATAGGGGGCTGGGGGGGCAAAGGGGTGCAGGGAATGGGGGGGGATTGGGGGATGGGGGGGTGAGGGGTGGAGGGGAGTGAGGGGATGGGGGGGACGGGGATGGGGGATGGGAACAGAGGGGCAGAGAGTGGGGGATGTGGGGACGGGATGAGAGGTAGAGGGGATGGGGAGATGTGGGAGATGTGGGGAGTATGGGCGTTGGGGGGTGAGGGGATGGGGGGCTGGGGGGGCAGAGGGGTGCAGGGGATGGGGGGGGATTGGGGGGATGGGGGAGATGGGGGATGGAACAGAGGGGCAGAGAGTGGGGGATGTGGGGACAGGGGATGAGAGGTAGAGGGGATGGGGGGATGTGGGAGGGGTGGGGGGGATTGGGATAGAGGGGATGGGGGGATTGGGGGATGAGGGGGGTGACGGTTGGAGGGGATGGTGGGGGTAGGGGGGCAAAGAGGTGCAGGGATGGGGGGATTGGGGGGATGGGGCGGTAGGGGGATGGGAATAGAGGGGTGGAGAGTGGGGGATGTGGGGATGGGGGTGTGGGGGATATGGGGGATATCAAGGGATGAGAGGTAGAGGGATGGGGGGATGGTGGGACGTGTGGGGGATATGGGGGGCGTGGGTGAAAGAGGGGATGGGGGGATAGGGGGGATAGGGGGGACAGGGAATGGGAACAGAGGGGCAGAGAGTGGGGGATGTGGGGACAGAGGATGAGAGGTAGAGGGGATTGGGGGTGGGGAGTGAAAGGTGGAGGGGATAGGGGGCTGGGGGGGCAAAGGGGTGCAGGGGATGGGGGGGGGATTGGGGGGATGGGGGGGTGAGGGGTGGAGGGGAGTGAGGGGATGGGGGGGTGGGGGGATGGGAATAGAGGGGCGAGAGTGGGGGATGTGGGGACGGGATGAGAGGTAGAGGGGATGGGGGGATGTGGGAGGTATGGGGGGTGGGGGGGTGAAAGGTGGAGGGGATAGGGGGCTGGGGGGCAGAGGGGTGCAGAGGATGGGGGGGGATTGGGGGGATGGGGGGACGGGGGATGGGAATAGAGGGGCAGAGAGTGGGGGATGTGGGGACAGAGGATGAGAGGTAGAGGGGATTGGGGGTGGGGGTATGGGGGTGGGGGGGATTGGGATAGAGGGGATGGGGGGATTGGGGGGATGTGGTGTGGGGGATAAGGAATGAGAGGTAGAGGGGATGGGGAGATGTGGGAGGGGTGGGGTATGGGGAGGGGGGGGTGAAAGGTGGAGGGGATAGGGGGCTGGGGGGGCAGAGGGGTGCACGGGATGGGGGGGGATTGGGGGGATGGGGAAGACGGGGGATGGGAACAGAGGGGCAGAGAGTGGGGGATGTGGGGACGGGATGAGAGGTAGAGGGATGAGGAGATGTGGGAGGTGTGGGGAGTATATGGGGGGTTGGGGGGGTGAGGGGATGGGGGGCTGGGGGGGCAGAGGGGTGCAGGGGATGGGGGGATTGGGGGGATGGGGGGTAGGGGGATGGGAACAGAGGGGCAGAGAGTGGGGGATGTGGGGACAGGGGATGAGAGGTAGAGGGGATGGGGAGATGTGGGAGGTATGGGGGATATGGGGGGTGGGTGGGTGAGGGGATGGGGGGATATGGGGGATGGGGGATGGGAATAGAGGGGCAGAGAGTGGGGGATGTGGGGGATATGGGGGATATCAAGGGATGAGAGGTAGAGGGATGGGGGGGTGTGGGGGGTATGGGGGACGTGGGGTGAAAGATAGAGGGGATGGGGGGATAGGGGGGATAGGGGATGGGAATAGAGGGGCAGAGAGTGGGGGATGTGGGGACGGGGAGGTGGGGGGACAGAGGAGCAGAGCGTGGGGGATATGGGGACAGGGGGGTGTGGGGGACAAGGGATGAGAGGTAGAGGGATGGGGGGATGTGGGACTTGTGGGGGATGTGGGGGTAGGGGGGCTGAGGGGATGGGGGATGGGAACAGAGGGACAGAGAGTGGGGGATATGGGGACAGGGGGGTGTGGGGGACAAGGGATGAGAGGTGGAGGGCTGGGGGGATGTGGGACTTGTGGGGGATTTGGGGGGTGGGGGGGCTGAGGGGATGGGGGATGGGAACAGAGGGACAGAGAGTGGGGGATATGGGACGGGATGTGGGGGATATGGGGACAGGGGGTGTGGGGGACAAGGGATGAGAGGTAGAGGGATGGGGGGATGTGGGAGGTATGGGGGAGGTGGGGGGTAGGGGGGCTGAGGGATGGGGGATGGGAACAGAGGGACAGAGAGTGGGGGATATGGGGACAGGGGATGTGGGGATATGGGGACAGGGGGTGTGGGGGACAAGGGATGAGAGGTAGAGGGATGGGGGGATGTGGGAGGTATGGGGGAGGTGGGGATGTGGGGGATGGGGGCACATGGGGGTGGGGACATGGACGTGGGGAGGGAGACAGGGGGATGTGGGGGGACAGAGGAGCAGAGAGTGGGGGATGTGGGAACAGGGAGATGGGGGGGGATGTGGGGGATATGGGACAGATGTCGGGGATGAGAGGTAGAGGGGATGGGGGGGAGTGGGATAGGGGGTGGGGGGAGGGTGTGGACGTGGGGTGGGATGGAGGGACAGAGATTGGAGGATATGGGGACGGGGGGGGGGGGGACAGAGGGGGTGGGGTGGGACAGAGAGACAGGGAGTGGGGGCTGTGGGGCAGGGAGATGCGGGGGACACCGGACGGGGATGTGGGGACGCAGGACAGAAGTTGGGGACATGGGAGACTCGGGGACAGGGGCCGTGGGGACAGGGTGGGGTTGTGGGGGACACAGAGCAGAGCTGGGGACGTGAGGACATGGGGGACACGGGGACGGGGTTGGTGACGGGTGACAGCGTGATGGAGGGGATGGGGATGTGAGGGGACAGGAGTGGGGTGCAGGGACCCCCCCATGTCCCCGAGTCTCAGTGTCTGCTGTCCCCACAGCCACACCGGCACCCAGCGAGCGTGGGGATGGGATGGGGCCACCCCCAGACAGGGACGACGGTGACAACAGGACGAGAAGGAGCCCAAAGGGCCTGAAAAGATGGAGACTGAGGTGGGTGACGGGGCTGTGCCCGTCCCTGTCCCCAGCTGTGTCCCCAAGCCTGTCCTGTCCCCATCCCTGTCCCCATCCCAGTCCCCATCTCTGTCCCCATCCCTGTTCCTATTCTTGTCCCCATCCTTTTCCTGTCCCCAACCCAGTCCCCATCCCTGTCCCCATCCCTGTCCCTATTCTTGTCCCCATCCCTGTCCTGTCCCTTTTCCTGTCCCCATCCCAGTCCCCATCCCAGTCCCCATCCCTGTCCCCATCCCTGTCCCCATCCCTGTCCTGTCCCCATCCCAGTCCCCATCCCTGTCCCCATCCCTGTCCTGTCCCTTTTCCTGTCCCCATCCCTGTCCCCATCCCTGTCCTGTCCCCATCCCAGTCCCCACCCCCATTATCTCCCCTCCCCCTCTGCAGTCCCTGTTTGCCCTGTCCATCCCTGCCACCATCTCTGTCCTTTTCCTGTCCTCCCTGTCCCCATCCCTGTCCCCATCCTGTCCTGTCCCTTTTCCTGTCCCCAACCCTGTTCCCATCCCTGTCCCCATCCCAATCCGCATCCCTGTCCCCATCCCTGTCCCAGTCTTTGTCCCCATCCCCATATCTCCCCTCTGCAGTCCCTGTGTGCCCTCTCCATCCCTGCCACCATCTCTGTCCCCTTTCCTGTCCTCCGTGTCCCCATCCCTGTCCCCATCCCTGTCCCTGTCCCTTTTCCTGTCCCCATCCCTGTCCCCATCCCAGTCCCCACCCCCATTTCTCCCCTCCCCCTCTGCAGTCCGTTTGCTCTCTCCATCCCTGCCACCATCTCTGTCCCTTTCCTGTCCTCTGTGTCCTCATCCCTGTCCCCATCCCTGTCCTGTCCCCATCCCTGTCCCCATCCCAGTCCCACCCCCATTTCTCCCCTCCCCTCCGCAGTCCCTGTGTGCCCTCTCCATCCCTGCCACCATCTCTGTCCCCTTTCCTGTCCTCTGTGTCCCCATCCCTGTCCCCATCCCAATCCCCATCCCTGTCCTGTCCCTTTTCCTGTCCCCATCCCTGTCCCCATCCCTGTCCCCAACCCTGTCCCCATCCCAGTCCCACCCCCATTTCTCCCCTCCCCTCTACAGTCACTGTGTGCCCTCTCCATCCCTGCCACCATCTCTGTCCCCTTTCCTGTCCTCCGGTCCCCATCCCTGTCCCCATCCCTGTCCTGTCCCTTTTCCTGTCCCCATCCCAGTCCCCATCCTGTCCTGTCCCTTTTCCTGTCCCCATCCCTGTCCCCATCCCTGTCCTGTCCCTTTTCCTGTCCCCATCTCTGTCCCCATCCCTGTCCTGTCCCTTTTCCTGTCCCCATCCCTGTCCCCATCCCTGTCCTGTCCCTTTTCCTGTCCCCATCCCTGTCCCCATCCCTGTCCTGTCCCTTTTCCTGTCCCCATCTCTGTCCCCATCCCTGTCCTGTCCCTTTTCCTGTCCCCAACCCTGTTCCCATCCCTGTCCCCATCCCAATCCCCATCCCAGTCCCCATCCCTGTCCCAATCCTTGTCCCCATCCCCATATCTCCCCTCTGCAGTCCCTGTGTGCCCTGTCCATCCCTGCCACCATCTCTGTCCCCTTTCCTGTCCTCCGTGTCCCCATCCCTGTCCCCATCCCTGTCCTGTCCCTTTTCCTGTCCCCATCCCTGTCCCCATCCCAGTCCACACCCCCATTTCTCCCCTCCCCCTCTGCAGTCCCTGTGTGCCCTGTCCATCCCTGCCACCATCTCTGTCCCTTTTCCTGTCCTCTGTGTCCTCATCCCAGTCCCCATCCCTGTCTTGTCCCTTTTCCTGTCCCCATCCCAGTCCCCATCCCTGTCCCAATCCTTGTCCCCATCCCCATATCTCCCCTCTGCAGTCCCTGTGTGCCCTCTCCATCCCTGCCACCATCTCTGTCCCTTTTCCTGTCCTCTGTGTCCCCATCCCTGTCCCCATCCCTGTCCTGTCCCTTTTCCTGTCCCCATCCCAGTCCCACCCCCATTATCTCCCCTCCCCCTCTGCAGTCCCTGTTTGCCCTGTCCATCCCTGCCACCATCTCTGTCCCTTTTCCTGTCCTCCCTGTCCCCATCCCTGTCCTGTCCCTTTTCCTGTCCCCAACCCTGTTCCCATCCCTGTCCCCATCCCAATCCCCATCCCAGTCCCCATCCCTGTCCCAATCCTTGTCCCCATACCCATATCTCCCCTCTGCAGTCCCTGTGTGCCCTCTCCATCCCTGCCACCATCTCTGTCCCTTTTCCTGTCCTCTGTGTCCCCATCCCAGTCCCCATCCCTGTCTTGTCCCTTTTCCTGTCCCCATCCCTGTCCCCATCCCAGTCCCACCCCCATTTCTCCCCTCCCCCTCTGCAGTCCCTGTTTGCTCTCTCCATCCCTGCCACCATCTCTGTCCCCTTTCCTGTCCTCCCTGTCCCCATCCCTGTCCCCCATCCCAGTCCCCATCCCTGTCCTGTCCCTTTTCCTGTCCCATCCCACTCCCCCATCCCTGTCCCCATCCCTGTCCCCGTGCCCCCCAGCTCTCCCCCCTCGTGCGTCCATGGAGGTAACACTTTGGGGTGGGGGTGGACACCGCATTGCTGTCCCCTCAGCCGCCCCCCCCCCGAAGCCCCCCCATCTCCGGGCAACGGCAGCGAGGCCGAAGGGCCGAGGAAGGGCGAGGAGGAGGAGGGACCAGGGGAGAGGGAGCCCGAGGCCGAAGGGCCCCCACCCCGCGACGAGCACGACCCGAGCAGGTGGGTGTCCCACATCAAACCCCCCCCCCCCCCCTCAACAGCCCCCAAACCAAATCCCCCCCCCCCCCCCCACGGGGGGGTCTCTGAGCTCTGCCCACCCCCTCCCCAGGCACTGAGGTCGACAAAACCCCCGGGGGGAAAAAGGCGACGAGAAACCCCCCGAGGAGGAGCCCAAGGAACGGCCGGGAGACCCCGACCCCAAAAGAGGTATTGGGGTGGGGGGGGCTGGAAAAGGGGGGGGGGGACGGGTCAAACCAGAGCAGGGTGGGGTTGGGGTCGAGGGCTGGAAAGGAGGGGGGGGCAAAGCAGAGTGGGATGGGGTTGGGGGGGGGGGGCTGGAAAGGGTGGGGGGGGGGGCAAAGCAGAGCAGGATGAGGTTGGGGTGGGGGGGCTGCAAAGGGGGGGGGGGGGCAAACCCGAATAGGTTGGGGTGGGGGGGCTGAAAAGGGTGGGGGGGTCAAACCAGAGCAGGATCAGAGCAGGATAGGGTTGAGAGGGGGGCTGGAAAGGGGGGGATCAAACCAGAGCAGGATGGGGTTGGGGTGGGGGGGCTGGAAAGAGGGGGGGGTCAAACCAGAGCAGGATGGGGTTGGGGGGGGGGCTGGAAAAGGTGGGGGGGGGGGGGGGGCAAACCAGAGCAGAGGGGGGTCAAACCAGAGTGGGATGGGGTTGGGGTGGGGGGGCTGGAAAGGGGGGGGAGGGGCCAAACCAGAGCAGGTTTGGGTTGGGGTGGAGGGGCTGGAAAGGAGGTGGGGGGGTCAAACCAGAGCAGGATGGGGTTGAGGGGGGGGCTGGAAAGGGGGGGGGGGGCAAACCAGAGCAGGGTGGGGGGGCTGGAAAAAGGGGGAGGGGGGGGCAAACCAGAGCAGGTTGGGGTTGGGGTGGGGGGCTGGAAAGGGGGGGCGGGGGGCAAACCAGAGCAGGGTGGGGGAGCTGGAAAGGGGGGGGGGGGGGTCAAACCAGGGCAGGATGGGGGGGCTGGAAAGTGGGAGGGGGGGGCAAACCAGAGCAGGATGGGGTCGGGGGGCTGGAAAGGGCGGGGGTCAAACCAGGGCAGGATGGGATCAGGGGAGAGGCTGGAAAAGGGACGGGGGGGGCAAACCAGAGCAGGGTGGGGTTGGGGTGGGGGGGGCTGGAAAAGGGTGGGGGGGCAAACCAGAGCAGGGTGGGGGGGGCTGGAAAGGGGGAGGGGGGGGGTCAAACCAGAGCAGGGGTGGGGGGCTGGAAAGGGGGGGGGGGGGGCAAACCAGAGCAGGATGGGGTCGGGGGGCTGGAAAGGGCGGGGGTCAAACCAGGGCAGGATGGGATCAGGGGAGGGGGCTGGAAAAGGGAGGGGGGGGCCAAACCAGAGCAGGGTGGGGGAGGGCTGGAAAGGGGGAGGGGGGGGGGTCAAACCAGAGCAGGGTGGGGGGGCTGGAAAGGGGGGGGGGGGGATCAAACCAGAGCAGGATGGTGCTTAACGAAGGGGCGCAGCTGAGCGTTAATTGCACCCTACTGACGGACAGGGACGATTCCCTTCATAGCGGGGGGGTTGGGGGGGGTCCTAAAGCCCATAAATTCCCCCCCCCCCCCAAAGCAGAGGAGGTGAAGGCTGAGAAGGAGCCCAAAGCGGAGCCGCGCGCCAACGGCCGCCGCGAGGACAGAGCCGAGAAGCCACGCTTCATGTTCAACATCGCCGACGGGGGCTTCACGGGTGAGCTTTGGGGGCGAGGTTTGGGGGTTTGGTGGGGGTCCCAACCTTCCTGACCCCCCCCCCCCCCGACCTTCCTCCCCCCCCCCAGAGCTGCACACGCTGTGGCAGAACGAGGAACGCGCCGCCGTCTCCTCGGGGAAACTCAATGAGATTTGGCACCGGCGCCACGACTACTGGCTGCTGGCCGGCATCGTCCTGTATCCTTACGGTACCTCCGGATACTGGGGGGGGGGCACGAGACCCCCTGAGGCCCCCCCAGAATCGTGGGGTGTCCCTGAGATCCCCCTGAGACCCCCCAGAACCATGGGGTGCCCCTGAGACCCCCCCCAACACCATGGGGTGCCCCTGAGGTGCCCTGAGACCCCCCAGAACCATGGGGTGCTCCTGAGACCCCCCCCCAACACCATGGGGTGCCCCTGAGATGCTCTGAGACCCCCCAGAACCATGGGGTGCCCCTGAGACCCCATGAGACCCTTCAATACCATGGGGTGCCCCTGAGACCCCCTGAGACCCCCCAGAACCATGGGGTGCCCCTGAGACCCCCCCTAACACCATGGGGTGCCCCTGAGACCCCCCAGAACCATGGGGTGCCCCTGAGACCCCCTGAGACCTCCCAGAACCATGGGGTGCCCCTGAGACCCCCCCCAACTCCATGGGGTGCCACTGAGACCCCCTGAGACCCCCCAGAATCGTGGGGTTCCCCTGAGACCCCCCCTAACACCATGGGGTGCTCCTGAGACCCCTCAGAACCATGGGGCTCCCTGAGACCCCCCCCCAACACCATGGGGTGCCCCTGAGACCCCCCCCAACACCATGGGGTGCCCCTGAGATGCTCTGAGACCCCCCAGAACCATGGGGTGCCCCTGAGACCCCCCTGAGACCCCCCTCAGAACCATGGGGTGCCCCTGAGACCCCCCCTAACACCATGGGGTGCCCCTGAGACCCCATGAAACCCTTCAATACCATGGGGTGCCCCTGAGACCCTCTGAGACCCCCTGAGACCTCCCAGAACCATGGGGTGCCCCTGAGACCCCCCCTAACACCATGGGGTGCCCCTGAGACCCCATGAGACCCTTCAATACCATGGGGTGCCCCTGAGACTCCCTGAGACCCCCCAAGACCCCCCAGAACCATGGGGTGCCCCTGAGACCCCTCAGAACCATGGGGTGCCCCTGAGACACCCCGAGACCCCCCAGAACCATGGGGTGCCCCTGAGACCCCCCCTAACACCATGGGGTGCCCCTGAGACCCCCTGAGACCCCCCAGAACCATGGGGTGCCCCTGAGACACCCCGAGACCCCCCAGAACCATGGGGTGCCCCTGAGACCCCCTGAAACCTCCCAGAACCATGGGGTGCCCCTGAGACCCCCAGAACCATAGGGTGCCCCTGAGACCCCCCCCAACACCATGGGGTGCCCCTGAGACCCCATGAAACCCTTCAATACCATGGGGTGCCCCTGAGACCCCATGAGACCCCCCAAGACCCCCCAGAACCATGGAGTGCCCCTGAGACCCCATGAGACCCCCCCTCAGAACCATGGGGTGCCCCTGAGACCCCCCCCAACACCATGGGGTGCCCCTGAGACCCCAAGAACCCCCAGCACCATGGGGTGTCCTTGAGACCCCTCAGAACCATGGGGTGCCCCTGAGACCCTCCCCAACACCATGGGGTGCCCCTGAGGCGCCCTGAGACCCCCCAGAATTGTGGGGTGCCCCTGAGACCCCCTGAGACCCCCCAGAACCATGGAGTGCCCCTGAGATCCCCTGAGACCCCCCAGAACCATGGGGTGCCCCTGAGACCCCCCCTAACACCATGGGGTGCCCCTGAGACCCCCCAGAACCATGGGGTGCCCCTGAGACCCCCCTGAGACCCCCCAACACCATGGGGTGGCCAATAGTGCCCCAATGGTGACCCAATGGTGCCCAATAGTGCCCCAGTGGTGCCCCAGTGGTGCCCAATGGCAACACAACGACATAGTGCCCCAGTGGTGACATAGTAGTGCCCCAGTAGTGCCCCAGTGGTGACATAGTAGTGCCCCAGTGGTGCCCAGTAGTGCCCCAATGACACAGTGCCCCAGTGGTGACATAGTAGTGCCCCAATGGTGACCCAGTAGTGACATAGTAGTGCCCCAGTGGTGCCCCAGTGGTGCCCAGTAGTGCCCCAATGACACAGTGCCCCAGTGATGACATAGTAGTGCCCCAATGGTGACCCAGTAGTGACATAGTAGTGCCCCAATGGTGCCCCAGTGGTGCCCAATAGTGCCCAGTAATGCCGCAGTGGTGCCCCTATAGTGCCCCAGTGGTGCCCCAGTGGTGCCCATTGGCGACGCAACAATGCAGTGCCCCAATGGTGCCCCAGTAGTGCCCCAATAGTGCCCCAATAGTGCCCCAATGGTGCCCCAATGGCACCCCAGTGGTGCCCAATGGTGACCCAACGACGCAGTGCCCCAGTGGTGCCCAATAGTGCCCCATTGGTGCCCCAATAGTGCCCAATGGTGACCCAATGACACAGTGCCCCAGTGGTGTCCCAGTAGCGCCCCAGTGGTGCTCCAGTAATGCCCCAGTGGTGCCCCAATGGTGCCCAGTAGTGCCCTAGTAGTGCCCCAATGGTGCCCCAGTAGTGCTCCAATGGTGCCCTAGTGGTGCCCAATGGTGACCCAATGACTGAGTAGTGCCCAATGGTGCCCCAGTGGTGACATAGTAGTGCCCCAATAGTGCCCCAGTGGTGCCCAATGGCAACCCAACGACAAAGTGCCCCAATGGTGCCCCAGTAGTGCCCCAATAGTGCCCCAGTAGTGCCCAATGGTGACCCAACGACGCAGTGCCCCAATGGTGCCCCAGTGGTGCCCCAGTGGTGCCCCAGTGGTGCCCAATGGCGACCCAATGACACAGTGCCCCAATGGTGCCCCAGTAGTGCCCCAATGGTGCCCAATAGTGCCGCTGTGGTGTCCCAGTGGTGCCCAATGGTGACCCAGTAGTGCCCCAATGGTGCCCAGTAGTGCCCCAGTGGTGCCCCAGTGGTGCCCAATGGCGACCCAGTGACACAGTGCCCCAATGGTGCCCCAGTAGTGCCCCAATGGTGCCCAATAGTGCCGCTGTGGTGCCCCAGTGGTGCCCAATGGTGACCCAGTAGTGCCCCAATGGTGCCCAATAGTGCCCCAGTGGTGCCCCAGTAGTGCCCAATGGCAACCCAACGCTACAGTGCCCCAATGGTGCCCCAGTAGTGCCCCAATAGTGCCCTAATGGTGCCCCAGTGGCACCCTAGTGGTGCCCAATGGTGACCCAACGACACAGTGCCCCAGTGGTGCCCAATAGTGCCCCAGTGGTGCCCCAGTGGTGCCCAGTAGTGCCCCAGTGGTGCCCTAGTGATGCCCAGTAGTGCTCCAATGGTGCCCCAGTGGTGCCCTAGTGATGCCCAATAGTGCTCCAATGGTGCCCCAGTGGTGCCCAATGGCGACCCAACGCTACAGTGCCCCAATGGTGCCCCAGTAGTGCCCCAATAGTGCCCCAATGGTGCCCAATAGTGCCCCAATGGTGCCCCAGTGGTGCCCAATGGTGACCCAACGCTACAGTGCCCCAATGGTGCCCCAGTAGTGCCCCAATGGTGCCCCAGTAGTGCTCCAATGGTGCCCCAGTAGTGCCCAGTGGCAACCCAACGCTACGGTGCCCCAATGGTGCCCCAGTAGTGCCCCAATAGTGCCCCAATAGTGCCCCAGTGGTGCCCAATGGCGACCCAACGCCCCAGTGCCCCAATGGTGCCCCAGTAGTGCCCCAGTAGTGCCCCAATGGTGCCCCAGTAGTGCCCCAATGGTGCCCCAATAGTGCCCAGTGGCAACCCAACGCTACGGTGCCCCAATGGTGCCCCAGTAGTGCCCCAATGGTGCCCAATAGTGCCCCAGTAGTGCCCCAACGGTGCCCCAGTGGCGCCCCCTGGTGCCGGTGGCAGCCCTTAGCGCTCAGCCACGGCTACGCGCGCTGGACGGACATCCAGAACGACGGCGCCTTCGGGGTGATCAACGAGCCCTTCAAGGGCGAGGCGTCCAAAGGGAACTTCCTGGAGATGAAGAACAAGTTCCTCGCACGCCGCTTCAAGGTGAGCGCACGGCGGGGGGGCGGGGGGGAGGGATTTGCACAGGGGAGTCGTGCCGGGGTGTGTTTGCACCACGGATTTGCACCAGGGATTTGCACCAGGGATTTGCAGGGGGGGTTTCACAAGGCTGGGGTGTGAGGGAGTTGTGCTGGCGTTGGGTTTGCACCAGGGATTTGCACCAGGGAGTCTCACTTGGTGCTGTTTGCACGAGGGGAGTCACAAGACTGAGTTGTGAGGGCATAAGGGAGTTGTGCTGGGGTTGTGTTTGCACCAGGGATTTGCACCAGGGAGTCACAAAGGGTTGTGTTTGCACAAGGGAGTCTCACTTGGGATATTTGCACGAGGGAGACTCGCGTGGTTGTGTTTGCACGAGGGCAGAGTCTCACAAGGCTGGGGTGTGAGGGCTTAAGGGAGTTGTGTTGGGGTTGTGTTTGCACCGGGGATTTGCACGAGGGAGACTTGTGTGGTTGTGGTTTTGCACGAGGGAGTTACAAGGCTGAGTTGTAAGGGCATAAGTGAGTTGTGCTGGGGGTGTGTTTGCACGAGGGATATTTGCACGAGGGAGACTCACGTGGTTGTGTTTGCACAAGGGAGTCACAAGGCTGGGTTGTGAGGGCGTAAGGGAGTTGTGCTGGCGTTGGGTTTGCACGAGGGATTTGCACCAGGGAGTCTCACTTGGTGGTGTTTGCACGAGGGCAGAGTCTCACAAGGCTGGGGTGTGAGGGCTTAAGGGAGTTGTGCTGGGGTTGTGTTTGCACCAGGGATTTGCACCAGGGATTTGCAGGATGGGGGCTCACAAGGCTGGGGTGTGAGGGTGTGAGGGAGTTGTGCTGGGGTTGTGTTTGCACCAGGGATTTGCACCAGGGATTTGCACCAGGGATTTGCAGGAGGAGGGCTCACAAGACTGGGGTGTGAGGGCGTGAGGGAGTTGTGCTGGGGTTGTGTTTGCACGAGGGGTATTTGCACGAGGGAGACTCGCGTGGTTGGTGGTTGTGTTTGCACGAGGGAGTCACAAGGCTGGGGTGTGAGGACATAAGGGAGTTGTGCTGGGGTTGTGTTTGCACGAGGGATTTGCACCAGGGAGTCTCACTTGGTGGTGTTTGCACGAGGGCAGAGTCTCACAAGGCTGGGGTGTGAGGGCATAAGGGAGTTGTGCTGGGGTTGTGTTTGCACCAGGGATTTGCACAAGGAAGTCGCACAAGGCTGGGGTGTAAGGACATGAGGAAGTTGTGCTGGGGGTTGGGTTTGCACGAGGGATTTGCACAAGGGAGTTTCACGTGGTTGCGTTTGCAGAAGATCTTTGCACGAGGGAGCCGCACAAGAGTTGTGTTTGCACGAGGGCTTTGCAGATGGGAGTTTTATGTGGCTTGTGTTTGCACTAGGGTCTCGCACTAGGGTTGTGTTTGCACGAGGGCTTTGCAAAGGGGAGTCACACAAGGCTGGTGTAGGCACGAGGGCTTTGCACAAGGGAGTTGCACAGGGTTGTGTTTGCACAAATCCGTTGTGAAATGGGAGTTTCGCACGGGCTGTGTGTGCACAAGGGCCTTGCACAAGGCCTTCACTTGTGCAAGGTGGTGCTTGCACATGTGTGGTGTTTCTGTGCGTGCCTTGCACTCGGGTTGTGTCTGCACAAGTACTTTGTGTGCACAAGGGTTCTGTTCACACAAGGACCTGCACAAGAGCTGTGCACGAGGGCGTTGCACGAGCACTGCATTGTGCAGAGGTTGTCCTTGCACGAGGGGCTATTTCTATGCCCTCTGGGGCTGCTTGAGGGCCCTGTGCACGTGACAGTTGCACGAGAGCTGCCCTCAGGTGATAGTGATAATTTGCACGAGTGGAAGAGTCGTGCACAGGGCGTTGGGGGTGGCCAAGAACTGCAGCTTCAAATAGGAATGGTGTCTTGCACGAGGGCTGCAGCCTTGCACAAGAGCCTTGCATGAGTGGGGGGGCTTTGCACAAGGATTGTGGGCTCGTGTGGGACTTCGGCCTCGCACGAGGATTGGGGTCTTGCACGAGGGCCTTGTGTGAGGGTTGGGGTCTTACGTGGAGCCTGGGGTCTTGCACAAGAGTGGGGCCTTGCACGATGACTGGGGCCTTGCACGAGGGCTGTGGGCCTTGCACAAATGTGCAAGGGGCCTTGCACGAGGGGCGAGGTCGTGCACTATGGCCTTGCACAAGAGCGCGTGCCTCACACGAGTGCCAGAGCCTTGCACAGCCTCCGTGCCCTTACACAAAGCTCACGCTCTTGCACGAGGGCCGACGCTTTGCACGAGGGCTGGGGGGGAGGGGGGAAAAGTGCCTGGTGACCAACCTGTACTGTTTTGTCTCCCACCCCCCCCCGTTGTCTCCCACCCCCCATCCTGTATCCCACCCCACCCCATTTTTTATCCCACCCCATCCTTTATCCCACCCCCCCTGTGGTCTCCCACCCCATTCTCCATCCCACCCCCATCCTATATCCCACCCCACCCCATCCTTTATCCCACCCCATTCTGTCTCCCACCCCATCCTTTATCCCACCCCCACCCTGTGGTCTCCCACCCCATTCTGTGTCCCACTCCGTTCTGTCTCCCACCCCAACCCACCCCACTCTTTATCCCACCCCTTTCTGTCTCCCACCCCATTCTTCACCCCACCCCATTCTGTCTCCCACCTCCCCCATCCTATATCCCACCCCACCCCATCCTTTATCCCACCCCATTCTGTCTCCCACCCCATTCTCCATCTCACCCCCCATCCTATATCGCACCCCACCCCCATTTTTTATCCCACCCCATCCTTTATTCCACCCCATTCTGTCTCCCACCCCATCCTTTATCCCACCCCCACCCTGTGGGTCTCCCACCCCATTCTGTGTCCCACTCCGTTCTGTCTCCCACCCCAACACACCCCACTCCTTATCCCACCCCTTTCTGTCTCCCACCCCATTCTTCACCCCACCCCATTCTCCATCCCACATCCCCATCCTATATCCCACCCCAACCCACTCTTTCTCCCACCCCATTCTGTCTCCCACCCCATTCTCCATCCCACCCCCATCCTATATCGCACCCCACCCCATTTTTTATCCCACCCCACTCTTCCTCCCACCCCATTCTGTCTCCCACCCCATCCTTTATCCCACCCCCACCCTGTGGTCTCCCACCCCATTCTGTGTCCCACTCCGTTCTGTCTCCCACCCCAACCCACCCCACTCTTTATCCCACCCCTTTCTGTCTCCCACCCCATTCTTCACCCCACCCCATTCTCCATCCCACATCCCCATCCTATATCCCACCCCAACCCACTCTTTCTCCCACCCCATTCTGTCTCCCACCCCATTCTCCATCTCACCCCCATCCTATATCGCACCCCACCCCATTTTTTATCCCACCCCACTCTTTATCCCACCCCATTCTGTCTCCCACCCCATCCTGTCTCCCACCCCATCCTGTCTCCCACCCCATTCTTTATCCCATCCCATCCTGTCTCCCACCTCAACCCACCCCACTCTTCCTCCCACCCCACCCTGTGGTCTCCCACCCCATTCTCCATCCCACCCCCATCCTGTATCCCACCCCATCCTGTCTCCCATCCCATTCTGTGCTCTCCCACCCCATTTTTTATCCCACCCCATCCTTTTATCCTCCCCATCCTGTATCCCACCCCAACCCATTTTTTATCCCACCTCACTCTTTATCCCACCCCATTCTGTCTTCCACCCCATTCTTTACCCCACTCCATTCTTCATCCCACCCCACCTCTTTATCCCACCCCACCCGTTATCTCCCACCCCATCTTTTCTCCCATCCCACCCCACTCTTCACCCCACCCCACTCTTCATCTCCCCCCTTTCTCCCATCCCACTCTTCATCCCCCCCACTCTTCATCCCCCCCTTCTCCCACCCCACTCTTCATCCCCCCCTTTCTCCCACTCCACTCTTCATCCCACCCCACTCTTCATCCCCCTCCCCTCTTTCTCCCACCCCACTCTTCATCCCCCTCCCCTCTTTCTCCCACCCCACTCTTCATCCCCCCCCTTTCTTCCATCCCACTCTTCATCCCACCCCACTCTTCACCCCACCCCACTCTTCATCCCACCCCACTCTTCATCCCCCCCTTTCTCCCACCCCACTCTTCATCCACCCCCATCCTTTCTCCCACCCCCCTCTTCACCCCACCCCTCCTCTTCATCCCCCCCCTTTCTCCCACCCCATCCTTCCTCCCACCCCCCCTTCCTCCCCCCCCCCTTTTTCCCACCCCCCTCTTCATCCCCCCCTCTTCATCCCACCCACTTTCTCCCATCCCACTCTTCATCCCCTCCCCTCTTCATCCCCCCCTTTCTCCCACCCCACTCTTCATCCCACCCCCTTCTTCATCCCACTCCCTTCTCCCACCCCACTCTTCATCCCCCCCCATTTATCCCACCCCACTCTTCATCCCCCTCCCCCTTTCTCCCACCCCACCCTTCATCCCCCCCCACTCTTCATCCACCCACACCCTTTCTTCCACCCCCCCTTTCTCCCACCCTCCTCTTCATCCCACCCCCACCCTTTCTCCCACCCCACTCTTCATCCCACCGCACTCTTCATCCCCCCCCTTTCTCCCACCCCCATCCTTCCTCCCACCCCACCCTTCCTCCCACCCCCCTTTCTCCCACCCCCCCTACCCCCCCCCACCCCGTTCCGTGGCGCAGCTGCTGGAGCAAGCCCTGGTGATCGAAGAGCAGCTCCGGCGCGCCGCCTACCTGAACATGACTCAGGATCCCAGCCACCCGGCCATGGCCCTGAACACGCGCTTCGCCGAGGTCGAGTGCCTGGCCGAGAGCCACCAGCACTTGTCCAAGGAGTCGCTGGCGGGCAACAAGCCCGCGAACGCCGTCCTGCACAAGGGTAAGAGCGGGCGGGCCGGCGGCGCGGACGCCCCGTGTAGCACCTGGCTGCTCTCTGTACCGCCGCTCCGAACGGCTCTGATTAAAGTGGGGTTCTGCTCCCAACCGGCTCCCGGTGTGTCCTTGCTCAGCGCGGGCTTCACGGCGGCCGGAGGGCGGAGGGAGGGGGTGAGGATGGAGGTGCAGGGGGTGACGGGGGCGTGAGGAAGAGCAGGGTGAGGGGTGAGTAAGGTCGGAGGAGCTCGGAGTGACTCGGAGTGGCTGAGGGCAGAGGAGCTTTGGAGGAACTCGGTGTGCTCAGGGTGACGGCGGAGGGAGCTCGGAGGAACTCGGAGTAAGCCTGGAGTAACTCAGAGTGAGCTCGGAGTAACCCAATGTGCTCAGAGTAACTCAGAGTAAGCCTGGAGTAACTCAGAGTGAGCTCAGAGTAACTCGGAGTAAGCCTGGAGTAACTCAGAGTGAGCTCAGAGGAACTTGGAGTAAGCCTGGAGTAACTCAGAGTGAGCTCGGAGTAACTCGGAGTAGGCCTGGAGTAGCTCAGAGTGAGCTCGGAGTAACTCAGCTCAGAGTGAGCTTGGAGTAACTCTGAGCTCAGAGTAACTTGGAGTAAGCCTGGAGTAACTCAGAGTGAGCTTGGAGAAACTCAGTGAGTTTAGAGTAACTCAAAGTAAGCCTGGAGTAAGTCAGAGTGAGCTCAGAGGAACTCGGAGGAAGCCTGGAGTAACTCAGAGTGAGCTCGGAGTAACTCAGTGTGCTCAGAGTAACTTGGAGTAAGCCTGGAGTAACTCAGAGTGAGCTCAGAGTAACTCGGAGTAAGCCTGGAGTAACTCGCAGTAAGCCTGGAGTAACTCAGAGGGAGCTCGGAGGAACTCGGAGTAAGCCTGGAGTAACTCAGAGTGAGCTTGGAGTAACTCAAAGCCTGGAGTAACTCAGAGTGAGCTTGGAGTAACTCAGCTCGGAGTAACTCAGTGAGCTCAGAGTAACTAGGAGTAAGCCTGGAGTAGCTCAGAGTGAGCTCAGAGTGACAGCAGAGTAAGCTCGGAATAACTCAGCTCATTGTGACAGTGGAGTAAGCTCAGAGTAACTCAGCTCAGTGCAACAGCAGTGTAAGTTTGGAGTAACTCAGTGAGCTCAGAGTAACAGCAGGATAAGCTCTGAGTAATGGCAGAGTAACCTCGGAGTAACCTCAGAGCATGCTCAGAGTGGCAGCAGTGAGCTCAGAGAAACAGCGGAGTAACTGTGGAGTAACCTCAGAGTACCAGCAAAGTAACAGCAGAGTGACCTCATAGCAATGCCTGAGCAACCGCTAGATAGCTTGAGTAGCGTTTGGGGGAACCTCTGAGTATCTGCTGAGTAACCTCTAAGTAACTTTGGAGTAACCTCTGAGTAACACTTGAATAAGCTTCGAGTTACCTCTAAATACCTCTGAGTCACCTTGAGCAACATTTGTGTTAAGCTCGGAGTAATTTCTGAGTAACCTCTGAATAATCTCGGAGTAACCTCTGAGTACCCTATGAGCATTCTTTGAATAAGCTCTGAGTAACCTCTAGCAACCTCTGAGCAACCTTGGAGCAACCTGAGTAACCTCTTTGTAAGCACAGATTCTCCTCTGAATAATTTCAGTGGTCTCTGAGTAGTCTCTGAATGACCTGTGATTAATTTTGCAGTAACCATTGATTAATCTCTGTGTAACCTCGAAGTAACCTCAGAGTAATCCCTGAGTAATCCCAGAGTAATATTTGAGTAACCTCTGAGTAACCTTTGAATAATATCTGGGTAAGCTTTGAGTAACCTCTGGGTAACCAGAGGTAACTTTGAATAACCTTCGAAATACCTCCGAGTAACCTCTGAGTAACCTCGGGGTAAGCTGGGAGTAAGCTGGGAGTAGGCTGCAGTAAGCTGAGATCCCGGGGCCAGGCTGGGCACGGCCGTGGGGCGCTGGGGCGGTGCTTCTGTTTCCTGCTGGCGGGGCTTTGTGCTGAGCTGCATCCGCTGAGTATCCGTCGCGTAACTCCGGAGGATGGCACCCCACCCGTCCTCCCCCCCTCACCCCCCTTCCCTTCCTCTCCTCCTCCTCCTCCTCCCCCCCCCCCCAGTGCTTCGGGTGTCCCCCATTTGCCCAGTGCATGTCAGGGGTAACCCGGAATCGTTGTGCCATCCCTCGTGCATGCCAGGAGTAAACCTGGAGTAACGCTGAGTAGCGCTGGCGTGGTGATGAGGAGGAAAATCTGGGGGGATCCCAGGAGGATTCCATGAGTTGCCCTTCTCTGTGTGGGCCCGAGAAGCTCGGGGTGTGCAGGGAGAGGGATGGACCCCAAAAATCCCCGCTGTGTTTGAGGAGTATCTCTGGAGTAGTGCTGGTGTAAACACTGAGCGCGCAAGGAGGGTCTGTGGGGTGCCCTATGGGATTCCCAGAGTGCAGGGAGGATCTGTGGGGTGTCCTATGGGATTCCCAGTGTGCAGGGAGGATTTGTGGGGTGTCCTATGGGGATACCCTGAATGCAGGATCTATGGGGTGTCCTATGGGATTCCCAGAGTGCAGGGAGGATCTGTGGGGTATCCTGTGAGTATCCCTGGAGTGCAGGGAGGATCTATGGGGTGTCCTATGGGATTCCCAGTGTGCAGGAAGGATCTGTGGGGTGTCCTATGGGATTCCCAGAGTGCAGGGAGGATCTGTGGGGTGTCCTATGGGATTCCCAGAGTGCAGGAAGGATCTATGGGGTGTCCTATAGGATACCCTGAATGCAGGGAGGATCTGTGGGGTGTCCTATGAGTATCCCCAGAGTGCAGGGAGGATCTGTGGGGTTTCCTATGGGATTCCCAGAGTGGCAGGGAGGATCTGTGGGGTTTCCTATGGGATTCCCAGAATGCAGGGAGGATCTGTGGGGTGTCCTATGGGATACCCTAAGCACAGGGAGGATCTGTGGGGTGTCCTATGGGATTCCCAGAGTGCAGGGAGGATCTGTGGGGTGTCCTATGGGATTCCCAGAGTGCAGGGGAGGATCTGTGGGGTGTCCTATGGGATACCCTAAGCACAGGGAGGATCTGTGGGGTGTCCTATGGGATTCCCAGAGTGCAGGGAGGATCTGTGGGGTGTCCTATGGGATTCCCAGAATGCAGGATCTATGGGGTGTCCTATGGGATTCCCAGAGTGCAGGGAGGATCTGTGGGGTGTGCTATGGGATTCCCAGTGTGCAGGGAGGATCTGTGGGGTGTCCTATGGGATTCGCAGAGTGCAGGGAGGATCTGTGGGGTATCCTATGAGTATCCCCAGAGTGCAGGGAGGATTTGTGGGGTGTCCTATGGGGATACCCTGAATGCAGGATCTGTGGGTGTCCTATGGGATTCCCAGAGTGCAGGGAGGATCTGTGGGGTGTCCTATGGGATACCCTGAATGCAGGATCTGTGGGGTGTCCTATGGGATTCCCAGTGTGCAAGGAGGATCTGTGGGGTATCCTATGAGTATCCCCGGAGTGCAGGGGAGATCTGTGGGGTTTCCTATGGGATTCCCAGTGTGCAGGGAGGATCTGTGGGGTGTCCTATGGGATTCCCAGTGCGCAAGGAGGATCTGTGGGGTATCTTGTGAGTATCCCCAGAGTGCAGGGAGGATCTATGGGGTTTCCTATGGGATTCCCAGTGTGCAGGGAGGATCTGTGGGGTGTCCTATGGGATTCCCAGTGCGCAAGGAGGATCTGTGGGGTATCTTGTGAGTATCCCCAGAGTGCAGGGAGGATCTATGGGGTTTCCTATGGGATTCGCAGAGTGCAGGGAGGATCTGTGGGGTATCCTATGAGTATCCCCAGAGTGCAGGAGGATTTGTGGGGTGTCCTATGGGGATACCCTGAATGCAGGATCTGTGGGGTGTCCTATGGGATCCCCAGAGTGCAGGGAGGATCTGTGGGGTGTCCTATGGGATTCCCAGAGTGCAGGGAGGATCTGTGGGGTGTCCTATGGGATACCCTGAATGCAGGATCTGTGGGGTGTCCTATGGGATTCCCAGAGTGCAGGGAGGATCTGTGGGGTGTCATATGGGATTCCCAGAGTGCAGGAAGGATCTATGGGGTGTCCTATAGGATACCCTGAATGCAGGGAGGATCTGTGGGGTGTCATATGGGATTCTCTGAGTGCAGGGAGGATCTGTGGGGTGTCCTATGGGATTCCCAGAGTGCAGGGAGGATCTGTGGGGTGTCCTATGGGATCCCCAGAGTGCAGGGAGGATCTGTGGGGTATCCTATGAGTATCTCCAGTGTGCAGGGAGGATCTGTGGGGTGTCCTATGGGATTCCCAGAGTGCATGGAGGATCTGTGGGGGTGTCCTATGGGATTCCCAGTGTGCAGGGAGGATCTATGGGGTATCCTGTGAGTATCCCTGGAGTGCAGGGAGGATCTGTGGGGTGTCCTATGAGTATCCCCCGAGTGCACAGAGGATTTATGGGGCATCCTATGAGTATCCCCAGAGAATCCATGCAATATCTTTGGGTATCCTATACGTATCCCCATAGCAGCCCCTCTCTCAGGTATCACTGAAGGTGATCCTGGAGTCGGAGCAGCCCAGTTGCAGCTGCAGAGCATCTCCAGTGTGACGGAGGAGTAAACCTGGAGTATTTTACACCTGGAGTACTTCCAGTGCACTCGGGGTCCTCCCACTCCGTGCCCTCAGTACCCCGTGAGCTGGCTGAGCTCTGGGTCAGCCTGCAGTTGTGGAGGGCTGCGTAACCTGGGGAGGCTGTGAGTAAGCTGTGAGTTAGCAGTGAGTAACCTCAGAGTAAAGCAGGAGGGAGATTTGAATGTGCTGAGGATAAATGGAGTAAACTGTGAGTGGGCTCTGACCGTGGGCGAGCTGTAGGTCAACCGTGAGTGAGGCTGTGAGCTGTAAGCTCAGAGTAAATGGAGAAGGCTGTGAGTAAGGTGTGAGTAAGCTGCGATCAGCTCAGGTTGAGCTGTAAGTGGGCTCTGAGCAAAGCGTGAGTAAGCTCTGAGCAACCGCTGAGTGCTGAGGAAGCCATGATGAGCTGCTAGTGAGCTTGAGATGCTGGTGAACTATGAGTAGTCCTGGAGCGGGTTTTGAGGTGTGAGTAAGCTCTGAGTAAAGGGGTCATTAAAGTCTGAGTAACCCCGTGAGCGAGCTGTGAGATGAGTAACGTCTTGGTAACCTATGAGAAAGCTGTAATTGCAGGGAGAAAATGAGGGAGCTTGAGTAACTTAGGAGCAAGCTCTGAGTAAGATGGGAGTAACCTCTGAGTAAGAGCTGAGAAGCCTACGGGTGAGCTTGGAGTAGTGATGGGTGAGCTCTGAGTAACGTGTGTGTGAGCTCTGAGTAACAGACGTGTAAGCTGAGTAACCGAGTTCTGAGTAAGGCATGAGCAAGCTCTGAGTAAGCTGTGTGATGCTCGTGTCCTGTTAGATCTGAGTAACCCTACATTTACACCTTGAGTAAGCTCTGAGTAACCAAGTTCTGGGTAAGACGTGAGCAAGCTCTGAGTGAGCGGTGAGTAAGCACTGAGTAAGATCTGTGTCAGCAGTAAGGTCTGAGTAAGCTGCGAGTAAGGTCTGATTAAGGTGTAAGCCCTGAGTAAGCTCTAAGGTCTGAACAAGCTCTGAGTAAGATTTGAGTAAACCCTGTGTAAGGTCTGAGTAAGGTCTGAACAGGGTGTGATTAGGCTCTGAGTAAGGCATAAGGTCTGAGTAAGCTCTGAGTAAGGCCTGAACAAGGTGTAGGTTTTGAGGAAGCTCTGTGTAAGGTCTGAATAAGCTCTGAGTAAGCCTTGAGTAAGCTCTGAGTAAGGTCTGAACAAGGTGTGATTAGGCTCTAAGATCTGAGTAAGGCATGAGTAAGGTGTGAGTAAGGTCTGAAGAAGGTGCAGGTATTGAGGAACCTCTAAGTAAGGTTTGAGTACGGCATGAGTAAGCTCTGAGTAAGCTCTGATTAAGGCCTGAGCAAGGTGTAGGTGTTGAGGAAGCCCTGAGTAAGATGTGAGTAAGCCTCGAGTTAGCTCTGAGTAAGGCCTGAAGAAGGTGTAGGTGTTGAGGAAGCTCTGAGTAAGATGTGAGTAAGCCTCGAGTTAGCTCTGAGTAAGGCCTGAACAAGGTGTAGGTGTTGAGGAAGCCCTGAGTAAGATGTGAGTAAGCCTCGAGTTAGCTCTGAGTAAGGCCTGAAGAAGGTGTAGGTGTTGAGGAAGCTCTGAGTAAGATGTGAGTAAGCCTCGAGTTAGCTCTGAGTAAGGCCTGAGCAAGGCGTAGGTGTTGAGGAAGCTCTGAGTAAGATGTGAGTAAGCCTCGAGTTAGCTCTGAGTAAGGCCTGAAGAAGGTGTAGGTGTTGAGGAAGCTCTGAGTAAGGCTGAGTAAGATATGAGTAAGCCTCGAGTTAGTTCTGAGTAAGGCCTGAACAAGGTGTAGGTGTTGAGTAAGTCTGAGTAAGATGTGAGTAAGCCTCGAGTTAGCTCTGAGTAAGGGCCTGAGCAAGGCATAGGTGTTGAGGAAGCTCTGAGTAAGATGTGAGTAAGCCTCAAGTTAGCTCTGAGTAAGGCCTGAGCAAGGCGTAGGTGCTGAGGAAGCTCTGAGGAAGCTTTGAGTAAGCCTCGAGCAAGCTCTGAGTAAGACCTGAGCAAAGTCTGACTAACCCGCGAGTACGCAGTGAGCAACGCGTGAGTAACCTGCGAGCAACCCCCGAGTAACATGCCAGCAACCCGCGAGTAACACGCCAGTAACCCACGAGCAACGCATTCGCAACCCACGAGTAACCACCCCCACCCCCCCCCCCGGAGTAACCCGCGAGTAACGTAGGAGCAACCCGCGAGTAACGTAGGAGTAACCGTGAGTAGAGCCCTGAGTAACGCGGCGTCCTCCCCGCAGTGCTGAACCAGCTGGAGGAGCTGCTGAGCGACATGAAGGCCGACGTCACCCGCCTGCCCGCCACGCTGTCCCGCATCCCCCCCATCGCCGCCCGCCTGCAGATGTCGGAGCGCAGCATCCTCAGCCGCCTGGCCAGCAAGGGGGCCGACAGCCACCCCCCGCCCGTGAGTGTCGCCCGGGGGGGGAGCGGGGGGGGGGACGGACGGACGGACGGACAGACGGACGTTGGGGACTGATGGAGCTTGGGGACTGACGGAGCTTGGGGGCGGCCCAATCTCCCCTTAGGGGCAGCACTCAGTTGGGGACAGACGGACTTTGGGGACAGACAGACTCTTAGGGACATTTCCACCCCCCGCCTGTGAGTGTCACCGGGGGGGGGAGGGACGGACGGACGGACGGACGGACGTTGGGGACCGATGGAGCTTGGGGGCGGCCCAGTCCACCCTTAGGGGCAGCCCTCGGTTGGGGACAGACGGACCTTGGGGACAGACGGACCTTGGGGACAGACAGACTCTTAGGGACATCCCCACCCCCCGCCCGTGAGTGTCGCTGGGGAGAGGGGGGGACGGACGGACGGACGGACGTTGGGGACTGACGGACCTTGGGGACTGACGGAGCTTGGGGGCGGCCCAATCTCCCCTTAGGGGCAGCACTCAGTTGGGGACAGACGGACTTTGGGGACAGACAGACTCTTAGGGACATCTCCACCCCCCGCCTGTGAGTGTCGCCGGGGGGAGGGGGGGGACAGATGGACGGACCTTAGGGACAGACGGACCTTGGGGACAGACAGACCCTCAGGGATATCCCCACCCCCAACCTGTGAGTGTTGCCGGGGGGGGGTAGGGGGGGGGCGGACGGACGGACGGATGGACCCTGGGGACAGACGGAGCTTGGGGGCGGCCCAGTCCACCCTTAGGGGCAGCCCTCGGTTGGGGACAGACGGACCTTGGGACAGACAGACCTTGGGGACAGACAGACTCTTAGGGACATCCCCACCCCCTGCCTGTGAGTGTCGCCGGGGGGGGAGGGGGGAGGACGGATGGACGGACGGACGGACGTTGGGGACTGACGGAGCTTGGGGGCAGCCCAGTCCACCCTTAGGGGCAGCACTCGGTTGGGGACAGACGGACCTTGGGGACAGACGGACCTTGGGGACAGACAGACTCTTAGGGACACCCCCACCCCCCGCCCGTGAGTGTCTCCGGGGAGAGGGGGGACAGACGGACGGACGGACGTTGGGGACAGACAGACCCTGGGGACATCCCCATCCCCCACCTGTGTCCCAGGGGAGGGGGGGGACGGACAGACGGATGGACCTCAGGGACAGATGGACCTTGGGGGCAGACCTCTGTTGGGGACAGACAGGTCTTGGGGACAGACGGACCTTGGGGACAGACAGACTCTTAGGGACATCCCCACCCCCAACCTGTGAGTGTCGCCGGGGGGGGGAGCGGGGGGGGGGACGGACGGACGGACGGACGGACGTTGGGGACTGACGGAGCTTGGGGGCGGCCCAGTCCACCCTTAGGGGCAGCACTCGGTTGGGGACAGACGGACCTTGGGGACAGACAGACCCTTAGGGACATCTCCATCCCAACCTGTGAGTGTCGCTGGGGCAGAGGGGGGTGACGGACGGACGGACGGACGTTGGGGACCGATGGAGCTTGGGGACGGCCCAGCCCTTAGGGACAGCCCTCTCTTGGGGACAGACAGACCTTGGGGACAGACAGACCTTGGGGACAAACAGACTCTTAGGGACATCCCCACCCCCCGCCCGTGAGTGTCGCCGGGGGGGGGAGCGGGGGGGGGGGACGGACGGACGGACGGACGGACGTTGGGGACTGACGGAGCTTGGGGGCGGCCCAGTCCCCCCCTTAGGGGCAGTCCTCGGTTGGGGACAGACGGACCTTGGGGACAGACGGACCTTGGGGACAGACAGACTCTTAGGGACATCCCCATCCCCCACCTGTGTCCCAGGGGAGGGGGGGACGGACAGACGGATGGACCTCAGGGACAGATGGAGCTTGGGGGCAGACCTCTGTTGGGGACAGACGGACATTGGGGACAGACGGACTCTTAGGGACATCCTCCACCCCCAACCTGTGAGTGTCGCTGGGGAGAGGGGGGGACGGACGGACGGACGGACGTTGGGGACTGATGGACCTTGGGGACAGCCCAGCCCTTCTTAGGGACAGCCCTCTCTTGGGGACAGACGGACCTTGGGGACAGACAGACTCTTAGGAATATCCCCATCCCCTGCCTGTGAGTGTCTCCGGGGGGAGGGGGGGAACGGACGGACAGACAGACGTTGGGGACAGACGGACCTTGGGGACAGACAGACCCTCAGGGACGTCCCCATCCCCCACCTGTGTCCCAGGAGAGGGGGGGACGGACAGACGGATGGACCTCAGGGACAGATGGACCTTGGGGGCAGACCTCTGTTGGGGACAGACAGGTCTTGGGGACAGACGGACCTTGGGGACAGACAGACTCTTAGGGATATCCCCACCCCCAACCTGTGAGTGTCGCCGGGGGGGGGAGGGGGGGACGGACGGACGGACGGACGTTGGGGACCGATGGAGCTTGGGGGCGGCCCAGTCCACCCTTAGGGGCAGCCCTCGGTTGGGGACAGACGGACCTTGGGGACAGACGGACCTTGGGGACAGACAGACTCTTAGGGACATCCCCATCCCCCACCTGTGTCCCAGGGGAGGGGGGGACGGACAGACGGATGGACCTCAGGGACAGATGGACCTTGGGGGCAGCCCTCTGTTGGGGACAGACGGACATTGGGGACAGACAGACAGACCCTCAGGGACATCCCCACCCCCCACCCGTGAGTGTTGCCGGGGGGGGGGAGGGGGGGGGCGGACGGACGGACGGACGGACGTTGGGGACTGACGGAGCTTGGGGGCGGCCCAGCCTTTCTTAGGGGTAGCCCTCTGTTGGGGACAGACGGACCTTGGGGACAGACAGACTCTTAGGAATATCCCCATCTCCAACCTGTGAGTGTCTTTGGGGGGAGGGGGGGACAGACAGACGGACGGACGGACGTTGGGGACTGACGGAGCTTGGGGACGGCCCAGCCCTTCTTAGGGGTAGCCGTCTGTTGGGGACAGACGGACCTTGGGGACAGACAGACTCTTAGGGATATCCCCACCCCCCGCCTGTGAGTGTCTCTGGGGGAGGGGGGACAGACAGACGGACCTTGGGGACAGACGGACGTTGGGGACAGACAGACCTTGGGGACATCCCCATCCCCCACCTGTGTCCCAGGGGAGGGGGGGACGGACAGACGGATGGACCTCAGGGACAGATGGACCTTGGGGGCAGACCTCTGTTGGGGACAGACAGATCTTGGGGACAGACGGACCTTGGGGACAGACAGACTCTTAGGGACATCCCCACCCCCAACCTGTGAGTGTCGCTGGGGAGAGGGGGGGACGGACGGACGGACGGATGTTGGGGACCGATGGAGCTTGGGGGCGGCCCAGTCCACCCTTAGGGGCAGCCCTCGGTTGGGGACAGACGGACCTTGGGACAGACAGACTCTTAGGGACATCCCCACCCCCCCTTTAGGGTCACCCCTTTAGGGTCACACTTTAGGGACCCCCTTAAGGTCACCTTTTAGGGACCCCCCTTAGGGTCACCCTTTAGGGTCACCCCTCCATAGGGACACCTTTTAGGGATACCCTTTAGGAACACCCTCTTAGGGACCCCCTTTAGGGTCACTCTTTGGGGTCACCCCTCCATAGGGACGCCCCTTTGGGGACACCCTTTTGGGTCACCTTTTAGGGACACCCTTTAGGGTCACCC